>PJEM01005493.1:0-129115 GCA_004023845.1 Helogale parvula | reverse complement strand
AAGATTTAAGGTAAACTATATAAATAGGTCCCAGCACAAGTTGCATCTGTCATGTGCTCATTAGCAGTTGCTTCATGATAAAAGCTTAAGAGAAAGACTTTTTCCATATTTTAGTATCCTCCTCAATTTGAGAGTCCTTAGAAGGATAATTCAAAACTTTTTTTTTAACAGCTTTAGTGAAGTAAATTTTATATACTGTAACATTTACCAACTGGAAGTATTGAACTAAATGGCATTTTGCAATTTGTATAGTTGTATATAACTCAGCCATCCAGGTTTAATTTTTTTATTATCAATACACTAAAATTCCCTGGAGATTAATTGTTGTCTATTTATACTGCTACCTCCCCCCCCCCCCCGCCCTCCAGGTAGAGGCAACTGCCAATGACCTCTTTGGTCAAGTCATATGATGAAAATCATACATTATATAGTCTTTTGCAAAGGGATTCTTTATTTAGCACCTGGCCTTTGAGGTACATTTGTATTTTAGTACGTATCAAATGTTTGTTACTTTGTGTTGTTGAACTGTATCTCAGGGTAGACATCTATCCATTCACTAGCTGATGGATGTTTGTCTTGTTTCTAGTTTTTGACTTACAAACAGTCACATGCAGACTTTGTGTGGTTATATCATTTAACATCTCTTCCATATATGACTAAGACTGGGATTTCTGGGTTGAATGGTAAATTTGAGTTTTACTATGTGGAATTATGAAACGGTTTTCCAAAGTAGCTGTCCTATTTTAAACTCCCTGTAGGAAGGTAGGAGAGCTCCAATTGCTCTAAATCCAAGCCAACATTTACTATTTTCTAACCTTTTGATGATAACTATTCTAGAATGTGTGCAAAAGTCTGTGGATCAATTTGCTTTTTCCTAATGACCAATGGTATTTAAAACTTTCCATGTGCCTATGAGCCATTAAAAGGGAATATGACGAGTAATTTTACGTCAACACAATACCATTTTTAGAAATTTCTAGCACTGACTCAAAGAAGTCTGAATAGAACCATAACCAAAAATATTGAATTCATAATTAAAAACCTCATTGAACAGACCGCCAGATGGCCACCAGAGATATATGACCACCGTGTGTGTATGTGTGTGTGTGTGTGTGTGTGTGTGTGTGTGTGTGTTATTTAAAGAGTATTCAAACCTTTCCAGAATATAGATAGCACTTCTCAATTCATTCTGTAAGTTCACTATTGCTGAAAGCAAATTAGAATACATATTGAATACTGTAGTTTTAAGCCTGTTAAGCAGTGATGATAATTAATGAGCTAACTGCTTATAATTTTGACAGAGGTCATATGGTTCTGTATACTGACCATTTCTTGTTACTCTCACAATTTTTAAAAATTGTATTCCTTTCCATAGAATTGGTATAGTGTCTATTAATTTGTTAACAGAGTTTATATGATGGAATTATTTAAAGGAAATAAAGGAGTAATATAGCTTCATTCTAAGACATTTTTTAAAGCTAAATGTTGATTGGGCTACATTGCTGAAACTTTCAAGTGGAGAAATATCAGACTAATTCTACTACAATGGTAGAGGAGAAGCCTAATAAAATTAGGTATTTCTATTTATTTATATTACATATAAATACATAAAATGTATTTCTATTACCAGAGTGGTGACATGAATTCCTTCTGTAGAGGGCTGAGCCTAAGAAGGTAACACTTACTACAAACTGGAGATTCAGTACACTCAGTATTAATTACAGTGCCAAAAAATTCAGTGCCAAATACAGTGCCAAAATGGTTATAATCAAGTATGTAACAGCTCTTACATTTAGAGAATTGTTTTCATTATTACATTCTTTTAAACTATTCAAATTTCTTCCACTCCAATTCTAAAGCATGTATCAATTATTTTTTATGAAATAGGCAATTATATTTGTTACTGGGAAAATGATCGATATTGACTAACTTAATGAGAAATGGAACCATGAGGAAGTAAATTAAATGGATCACTATCAAGTCAGTTGTTATGTGATCCTTTTTTTAAAACACAATTTTTATATGAATGAGTTAATGAAATTTAGCTGATGTCCTTTTTCAAAGAGACCAAGGGAAAATGTAGCTATCAGCACTTATGGATACTAATTTGATCGTTTCCATAAAGCCACAAACCATGTCCCCAGAACAGTAAAGTTTATGACACAGAAACGGGCCGGATATCAGTAACTTGTAACAGATCTCATTGTAAGACAGTAACAATTCGTTAGTGAGTAAAAAGATATTTCCCAGTTACCAGTTGAAAAAATATATTGCCATGTATTAAACATAGCATTGTTAAATGCCTATTTTTATTTTTTGTAAGACACAAGCAGCATATCGATATTCAAGCTTTATTTCCAGGTAGCACTGTAACTTCATTTTCTAGACTTCCATCTTAACAAAAAAACAAAAACACAAAGTATAACTTTTCTATTTTTTCTTTCCTTGTTTTTTTTTTTTTGGAAAATTAGCCCACTAACAGAATAATAGGCTCCCCCTCCCCCTCCTTTTAGCTTTGCATTTTTCTAACTCCGAGGGTGGCTTGAACAAAATTTATCTAATGTATTACAATACAAGATCTCTTGACTTTTCTAAAGTTGCAAAATGTCTCATATTTTCCTCTGTTACTCTCGATGACTTTCTCATCATTACTGACAAGCAAATATTCAAATAAAGATATAATCATAGTTCATGCCGCCATCAAATCTGGATTTTTTCCAAACACTTTTTTTCAATGCCAACTACATAAATTTTTCAATGCCAACTACATAAACTTTGCAATCTTCAAGGCTGAAATTCCAAGCATTACACATGTGATATTGTTTAACTTCGGTAACTTATTATTCTCTCTCTATGAGATCTTTGCTTTCACAGAGTTGAAGTTCAGTCTTTGCTATCAGAAGATTAGCACCTCATTTGAGGTTAAATTAAGGCTACACTGAAGGCTACTCTGAACTTACCTTACCAATATTAAAAGTAAGACTTGAAATGATCACATTTATTTGAAAATAATGTAACTGTATGCTAGACTCAAATCCAAAACTATGTAGAGAAGTACAAAACAAATAAAAACTCCTAAATCACAATATCAGACATCCAATCAATATAACTAAGTATTCATAGAAAGAGAAAAATTTAATGCATAAACGAATCCAATAAGGAAATAAATGGGAAACATATTAGGAAGAAATAAACTGGCTATTTGCAGATGACCTGAATGCCTGTATGAAAATCCAAAAGAAGTGTCCCCCCCAAAAAAAAAAAATTCCTGAAACTAATTAAGTCATAACTATAGCAAGGTGGTAGGATACAAAGTTAATATTTAAAAAGTTATTCATGTTCCTATATACCAGCAACGAATATGTGGAAATTGAAATTAAAATCACATTACTACAGGGGCCCCTGGGTGGCTCAGTTGGTTAAGGATCTAACTCTTGACTTCAGCTCAGGTCATGATCTCAGAATTCTTGAGATCAAGCCCTGCTTCAGTCTCTATGCTGACAGTGCAAATCCTGTTAGCAATTCTCCCTCTCCTCTCTCTGCCCCTCCTCCCTCATATACTCTCTCTCAAAGTAAATTAACTTTTATTTTTTTAAATGACTTTTTTATGATTTATTTCTGAGAGAGAGAGACAGAGAGAGAGAGAGAGAGAGAGAGAGACAGACAGAGACAGACAGACAGAGAGAAAGAGAGAGAGAGAGGACACAGAATTCAAAGTGGATTCCAGGCTACTAGCTGTCAGCAAAGAGTCTGATGTAGGGGTGGACCCCATGAATCGCGAGATTATGATCTGAGCCGAAGTCTACTGAGCCATCCAGGTGTCCCCATAAACTTTTTTTTTCAAAAACAAATTACTATTTATATTAGACCTCCAAGAGTGAGATAGGCATAAATCTGGATAAATGATGTATAAATCCTACATGAGTAAACTATAAAACTCTAATAAACAAATAAAAAACTAAATAAGTGGATAGTCCATATTTATGGTACGAACATCAATATTGTCAAGATGTCTGTTTTTCCCAACTTGATCTATACATTCAACACAATGCCAATCAAAATTCCAATAAGTGAAAATACTACCAGACAGTAGAAATCAAGTCTAAATATTCCCTGTACCTAAAGTGAAATGCCCTCAATTTATCTGTGGAGATTTCAGAATTGCTGAAGAAAAATAATGGTCATGTGTCTGCCCTTCTTCCCATTTCCTAAGTAGGCTTCACACCCAGTGCAGAGCCTAACATGTGGCTTGAACTCACTAATCTGAGATCAAAACCTGAGCTGAAATCAAGAGTTGGATGCTTAACTGACTGAACCACCCAGGTGGCCCACTCCTTCCCCTTTCTGAGTGAGAACATCATTGTGGTTATAGGGTTCCTGTTCCACTATTGTACAATGAATGTACTGTTGTACAATGTCCCTTAGATGAGAGACAATTAATTCATCTTGTTATTTCTAGCTTTCCAGAGGAAGAGGATAGCTTTATTTCTGTTTAAAAGAATACCACAGGTTAAGTCCTCAAGTCAATAAATCAAGACTTAATACCAAACTTCAATTTCACCTCCCTGCCCCAAAATATAACCTTTATCTAGTCAACATGGCGACTTCCTACCGATAGGGTAACAGAAGGGGTTCTATGAGGGTAATCTTGCCAAAAACAATGATTCTTCCCTCATCATTTCTTTTTCCAATCCCTCTCTACCTTCAAAAATGTTTCCTTTTCTGTAGCCCTTTGGAACTCCCCTCGACTTGCCACAAAGGATTATAGCCCAAGGGCGCCTGGGTGGCTCAGTTGGTTGAGCGTCAGGCTTCAGCTCAGGTCATGATCTCACAGTTCATGGGTTCCAGCCCCGAATCAGGCTCTGTGCTGACAGCTAGCTCAGAGCCTGGAGCCTGTTTCAGATTCTGTGTCTCCCTCTCTCTCTGACCCTCCCCTGCTTGTCTGTCTCTCTCTGTCACTCAAAAATAAATTAAAAAAACAGGAAAAAAATTTTTAAGGATTATAGCCCAGTTCATGAATTATTAAAAACGAATTAGATATTTAAATTTTCCTTGGTCGAATTTTTATTCTTTTTTTTTTAACACTCCCTAATTTAGAAACTACTGTCTATCACTGGAGACCCTATGTTTTGGTAGCATTTGATTCCTGTATGAGACTTTCAGCCTGTCTCCCTTGTGGAGGGAGTGAGTCTCCCTCACCTGAAGGAAAAAGAGTAAGTCAATATTTGGTAAACATAGGAGTAGAAAGTGATATTCATGAATGGTCTTAGCAAAATACGTCTTGATCTTTGAATTCTGCTATGGTGAAGAGCAATGTTGGAAAAGGCTACTCTATCCATCTGAACCTATAGTGAGCAAGGGGCAGAGAAGAGCTTTGGATAACTTCTGGTTAGACAATGGCATAAATGTCACTTTGTTATTTTAAACCTAGGACATTTTAAGGGTTATCACTGCTCCAAAACTAGGTTATCCAAACTTAATAAATCCTATCACATTTCAGTCGAAATCAGGAATAAGTTACAATTGATTTTCTATTATTGTTAGTGTGGCAGGGAACTGTTGGTCAATACCTATTTTTTTTTTCTTTTCCCTAATGTTTTCCTAAGACCTGTGGGAAAAACAAAAAGTATTCATCACCAGTATTTCCAATGCTTTATGTTTTATTTTTTTTTCAATGTTTTTTATGTTTGAGAGACAGAGACAGTGTGATCAGGGGAGGGTCAGAGAGAGAAGGAGATACAGAATTGGAAGCAGGCTCCAGGCCGAGCTAGTTGTCAGCATAGAGCCCAACGCGGGGATCGAACCCACAGACTGTGAGATCTGACCTGAGCCGAAGCCTGACGCTTAACCGACTGAGCCACCGAAGTGCCCCTGCTTTATGTTTTAAAATCACAGCAGAGTGTATTAATTTCCCCATGATTCCCTAGCTACATTCTCAGCTTTAAAAGCCTGGTAGGTTTCTTCACTCATCATCCGCCACCACATTTTCTCTATACCAGTTTCTGCTTATTCTTTTACCTGACATGCTTTCCAATCTCCATTTCCAAGCTAATGTTTCTCTTAGGTTTTTCCCCTCTAAGGCCTGAATTAAGTTCACTCCTTTCATTGAGATTTTCCTGGAATGTTCAGCATATGAATGGCCCATTATTTGAATGCTTATTAATGCAAAATTTAATAGTGATGCCTTAACTATGGTTGTAATTTTTAGTGATTTTTTCATCTTTCTTTTCCACTTTCCCTTCTTCCAATTCCTTGCTCTCTTCCTCCTCATCTATTCTCTTTTAGTATGTGTGTGTTGTACTTTTCTTTAGTATGTATGTGTTTGTCCTTTCATTATGGAATATTAGCTCTCTTAGTTCATGAACATGCACCATGCATGAGACTTCTCATTAAAATTAATTTCTATGTATATTAAACACTATTCATATTGATTGAAATCTGTAGCAAGCACTTCTTTTGGTGCACTGAGGGGATGCATCTGAAATGATCTATTCCTATACTAGCACGATCAATGGTTATTTGACTCTGGTTTAAAATGCCAGTAACAAATCAAATAACATTTTGCAAAGATTTCAGTATCACATAAATTGCATGTAAAAGATTAACATGTTAAATTTTTGTTACATACAACTCTAAAGCAGCAGCTGGGTGGTTCAGGTGGTTAAGCATGCAACTCTTGATCTTGGCTCCGGTCATGATCTCACAGTTCTGGAGTTCAAGCCCCATATTGGGCTCTGTGCTGATGGCATGGAGACTGTTTGAGATTCTGTCTCTCCTTCTCTCTGCCCCTTACCTGCTTGTGCTATCTCTCTTAGAATAAAAACTTAGGGGGCACCTGGGTGGCTCAGTCAGTTAAGCGTCCAGCTTTGGCTTAGGTCATGATATCACAGTTTGTGGGTTCGAGCCTTGCATCACGCTCTGTGCTGACAGCTAGCCTAGAGCCTGAAGCCTGCTTCAGATTCTCTATCTCCCTCTCTCTCTGACCCTCCTCTGCTCACGCTGTCTCTCTCAAAAATAAAAAAACAAAAAAAAATTTTTTAAAAGAATAAAAACTTAATTCACTTGGATATTAAATGCACACCATTATAATTTTACTTTTACTAGAAGAAAAATTGTTAAAAATCAAATGTGTACAGTGTGCAAGTAAGGCCTTGCGTTGAATGACTTTTCTCTATATTATCTCCACTAATCTCAAAACCAGCCTTCTATGGGGAGCTTACACCTCCACTTTACACTTTCAGATAGGGCTCTGACATGCATCTAATTCTGATCTAGGTATATTGTTTTTTATTAACAAGCCAGGATGTTAATTTTACATTCTTACTCATTTAACTATTGATTCTTGTTATCCCCATCTGCCAACATTCAAAGAGATTATATGGAAATATTGTCATGGCTGGATAGTGTTTACGGCATACTCATTTATGCACTTACTTACATATACACTTATTTATATATATTTTATGTATATATGTTTATATAATAATCACTTTTCTGAAATATGTTGCAATGTACATATATATAACAAATAATGTGTATCAAAATTGATATATATATGTGTGTGTGTGTGTATGTATCAAATAATGTAATGATGTGGACATGTTTGTGTCTTTCACATTGATGTCTCAACTGTGGACTCCATCCATAGGTTAACTCTGCCCAGAGTAGATGGTAGATTGGACATAATGTAGTGAGTCTGTTTTACCTACTTTAGAAATATCATAATGGTAAGGATACAGTATAATACAAAATAACTTGGCTGTTCTCACAGTATTTAGACCAAGATTTGGCAAGCTATTGATCATAGACCAAATCGCATGTCCACTTTTCTATTGCTATCTGTTGAAGTACGGTTTTTATATTTTTAAAGAAATTTTTAAATAAATGTATTAAAGAGACTACATGAGGCTCCCATATTCTACTTGCTATGTGGCCTGTGCAGGAAAAAATGCCAATCTATGGTTTAGACATATATAAACATAGAAGAAAATTAAGTATATATTTGAATTGCCCTTACTGTGAATCAACATCAATGGTTTAAACTGAAAGACTCATTTTCTTCTGTTCATCATTCAATTGCATAGTTCTATAGCTTCCTACAGATTGTTTAATGCAAGTGACACTATCATGGAATAGAAGCAATCCTTAATTTTGATTTTTAATGTTAATTTTAAATAAAGTATTCATTTTCATTAACTACAAAGAATAACCTATATTAAAATAATACCACTAAAGAAAAAGGGGAGGGTGCCTGGGTGGCTTAATGGGATAAGTGTCTGACTCTTAATTTTAGCTGAGGTCATGATCTACTGGTTTGTGAAATCGAGCCCTGTCTCGACAGCAAGGCTGACAGCAAGGGGCCTGCCTGGGATTCTCTCTCTATGCCCCTCTCCTGCTCTCTTGCTCTCTCAAAACAAATTAACAAACTTAAAAAAATAAAAGGAAATAGGGCAACATGGCTATCTACTCTTTCTACACAAAAGTCAGAGGTATTGATTAAATAGAGACAAAAACAATATTAAGGTGTACAAGTATACCTTTCATAATCTGTTTAAGCTTTAAATTGGATTGAATTGTATAGGGGCACCTGGGTGGCTCAGTTAAGCATCTGACTTAGGCTCAGGTCATGATCTCACAGTCAGTGGTTGGAGCTCTGTGCTGACAGCTCAGAGCCTGGAGTCTGCTTCAGATTCTGTGTCTCCCTCTCTCCCTGCCCCTCCCCCATTCACTCTCTGCTCTCTCAAAATAAAGACATTAAAAAAAGTTTAAAAAATGAATTGAATTGTATAATTATAAAGTTGATCTACTTGGCTGTAATGAAATTTTTTGTAGTATTTGCTTTGACACAACTTAAAATATACCCCAAAAAAACCATTTTTTCTTAAATGATGAAAGAGATAATATTTCATGAGAAAAACATGGCTACAACAATGGGGAGTGCATCTGGAAAAGAATTAAATTATTAGTGGAGAACTACTTTCATAATCAAAATAGGTAATATCTAAAACATTCTAAGAAAGAAATTTGCTAGGCTTGACTACAGTGACAATGGTAAGATTAAAATGCTTGAAAATATATAATCTGACAAGCAATTTAAATAGATTATATCGGAACATTTTCTATGATAAAGATGTTTGGCAATAAAAGTGAATTAGAGTTGTAAGTAGAATAATTTTCACTATTAAAAATAATGACAATGTCCATGTCATAAACTGTTATGATCACATACCATAACAAATTTCACAAATGAGGATTTTTAATTATTTACTTAATGTAGTACAAAGTTATTATGTTTTGTAAAATGATAATTATGCCATAAATAGTTGTGTTGTTGAATCTATGACTATATTTATAATTTAGGATTGCTACACTAGTCAACTTTTTTCCATATAATCAAACCTTAGATGAGTGAATGAAAACATGTTATGCAAATTTGAACTATTCTACACAGATAATGGGTAGGAATTCAAATAGTTGCAATGTATTTGGTTTCTTATTTAAAACTTACATTATCAACCTTTGCTTTTTTATTATTTCAAGAGTATCTTGAAAAGATATGTGCTTATTGCCATCCTAATATAAAAGGACTGGTTTTAGAATTCTATCCTTTGAGAATATTTCCTGATATTCACTTGAAAAATCAACAAGACTGATTGATTACATCAACACATTAAGGGGAATTCATGGAGTTTGATGGATACACATGTAAAGTATATGAGATTTTAGATTTGTGTATTACCAATCTGATAGGATTTTAGCTAATGATTTTTGCATCACAGTACAGAAAAAGAGAAAGAAAATCTGCCTAACATCTGCCAATGAGTTTTCTTCTCTACATTTTTTAGAAAAAATTGTAACTTCTATTTTGAAATAATTTAGGACTCAAAAGCAGTTACAAAAATAGGACAGAGTTCCTGTGTTCACTGTTCACCCAGTGTGACGTTTTCACTTTCAGCATTCAAAAACACCAAATGTGTGGGTTTCTTTTCTCACACCAACAACCAACTCTCAGATGCTCTAACATTAACTGAGTGTCCTGCACTTCAATTCTGGCATTAACCACCTGGAGTTCACATCACACCCCACCAGTGAAGGGCTCGGTTCCAAGACTGCCCTCACTTCAGAGAAGCAGCTGCTTTCAGTTGGAGTTTCCAATAAGTGTATAAAGCTCTTTTGCAACCCTATTTCTTATCATGTCGTCTTCTTTGTTTTTAGTTTATTTATTCATTTTTGCCAGAGGGAGGAGGGAGAGAATATCCCAAACAGGCTCCATACTCAGCATGGAGATCAACGTGGGGCTCTAGCTGACAAACTATAAAATCATGACCTGAGCCGAGATCAAGACTTGGGCACTTAATTGAATGAGCCACTTAGGTGCCCCTCTTATAGGGTTAAAATGACCATCTGACTTGGGAGAAATCTTCTAGTACTCAAAAAATATATATGTAATGGGGAAAATATTTCAGGCTTGGATCTTAAAGCTTTTCATATTCACAAATAACTCATCTTCTAGATTTTTTAAAGTTTTTATTAAATTCTAATGAGTTTACAGTATATTAGTTTAAGATGTACAATATAGCAATCCATCACTTCCATATAAAACCTGGGGCTTACTACAACAAGAACCCTCCTTAATCCATCCCTCTATCTCCCTTCTCTATCAGTTTGTTCTCCATTGTTAAGAATATGTTTCTTGGTTTTCCTGTCTCTTACTCTCTTTTTTTCATTTGCTTTGTTTTTTTAATTGCACACGAATAAAATCACATGGTATTTGTCTTTCTCTGACTGACTTAGCTTAAGGTAATTCTCTCTAGCTCCATCCATTTCCTTGCAAATGGCAAGATTTTATTATTTTTTAGGCTAAATAATATTTCATTGTGTATATATACTACCTCTTTTTTTTATCCATTCATCAGTCAAGACACTTGAGCTATTTCCATAATTGGCTAAGGTAGATAATGTTGGCATAAACATCGGGGTGCATGTAATCCTATTGAATTAGTACTTTTGTATTCTTTGGGTAAATACCTAGTAGTGTAATTGCTAGGTCTAAGGGTAGTTCTATTGTTATCTTTTTGAGGAACTTCCATGCTTTTTCCAGTGGCTGCACCAGTTTGCATTCCCACTAACAGTGCAATAGGATCCCCCCTTCTCTGCATCTTTGCCAATACCTGTTGCTTCTTATGCTGATGATTTTAGCCATTCTGACAAGTGTGAGGTGGTATCTCATTGTAGCTTTGATTTTTATTTCCCTGATGAGTGATGTTGAGCATCCTTTCCTGTGACTGTTGGTCATCTGTATGTCTTCTTTGGAAAAATCTCTATTCATGTCTTCTGCCCATTTTTAAATTAGATTATTCGGTTCTGGGGTTCTGAGTTATATAAGTTATTCATATATTTTGGATACTAACCCTTTATTAGATATATCATTTGCATCAACCTCTAGATCTTAATCCTAGGTTTACTTTCTCTGCTCTCCCTTTCTACTCCCTTGTACTCCTCTTCCTGTGCCTGGCAAGTATTTAATAATTTACTACCTAAAATAGGAAGTAATGTTAATAATATATTAACAATTTTAGCTTTTATTTCCAAGGTGGATTGATAGTCTTTCTCTTATCTTTCCATACAGGTTACTGTCAGAGTTTGGATGATGAAGACAACATTTTCTATCTAAACTTATTTTTGTGGCTTCACCATTTCATTGTTTATTTATCTTTGGAATAATATTCAGGTTTAGTTTTACTGTTATAAGAATAAACTGTGCCTGTGTGGCACAGTCAGTTAAGTGTCTGACTCAGTTTGGGCTTAGGTCATGACCTCACAGCTCATGAATTTAAGCCCCTGCTTGGGATTCTCTCTGTCCTTCTCTCTGTGCCCCACCTTCATCCGCATGCATTGTCTCTCAAAATAAACGCATGCATTGTCTCTCAAAATATTTTTTTTTTACAAATAAAAGGATAAACAGGTCTATTCGTGGCAATAAATGGGTCAATTATTCAAGAAGTCATAAAAATCCTAAACTTTCATGTACCTAAACATGAGATTTAAACTATATAAAGCAAAAGATGATAAAACTGAAAGGAAGAGCAAATTCATAAATACAGTTGGATATTAACATCCCTCTCATAATAGTTGATAGAACAAGTTTATTTAAAAATAGGGAGCAAAAGGGCTCAGTACTATAACACTGATCTAATGAACATGAATGAAATACTCCCCATCCAGGTAGAGCAGAATATTCACTTGTTTCAATGTTAGAGACACACTGACCAAAATACATTATGATCGGATATAATTAAAAGAAGATTAAAGTCACAGTCACCAATATCAGGAGTAAAAGAAAGGACATGAGAGATCCCACAGACATTTAAAGGATAACAAGAAAATATTAGGAATAACTTTATGCCAACAAACTTGGCAACTTTTTTTCAAATTAAATAAAACCCTTTTTTTTTTTTTTTTAAAGAGAGAGAAAGAGTGTGAGCAGGGTAGGGTCAGAGAGAGAGGGAGGGAGACAGAGAATCTGAAGCAGGCTCCAGGCTCTGAGCTAGCTGTCAGCACAGAGCCCGATGTGGGGCTCAAACCCACAAACTGTGAGACCATGACCTGAGCCGAAGTTCGACACTTAACGGACTGAGACACCCAGGCGCCCCTAAACTTGGCAACTTAGATGAAATTTGGAAATTCTTGAAAGGGGCACACTACCAAAGCTCACTCAAAGAGAAGTAGTTAACTTGAAAAAATATTTATGTATATTAGAACTGAATTTATAATTAAAAACATTCCAAACAGACCAGTGTAGTTCATTCGTGAATTTTACAAATATTTAAGAGAGAAGTAATACCAATTTCACCCAAAATATTCCAGGAAACAGAAGAGAAAACATTTTTACTGGTTTTTATTAGGCCGATCAATATTCCCCAGATACTACAACTAAACAAATACAATTTAAGAAGAAAATAACTCTAGACCAGGTAGACCTCAGGAATATAAATCCAAAGACTCCTAGGAAAATATTAAACTCAGTACACTAAAAATATATATTAGCTAAATGTTTCATATATCTCAAGTGTGCAAGGTTAATTTTAACGTGAAACTAAGTACGTGTATTTCTACATGGTAACATGGTGAAATTTTTTAAAAAGATAATCTCCAAGAAATGAAATATAGGCATACCTCAGAGATATGATTCCATATCACCAAAATAAAGCAAATATTGTAGTCCAACAATTCAAATTTATTGGTTTCCCAATGCCAATTAAAGTTACATGTGTACTATACAGTAGTCTGTTAAATGTGTAATAAAATAGCATTTTGTCTTACAATGCTTAAAATGTCTTAAAAAATTGATATACCTAAATTAAAAATATTTCATTGCTAAAAAAAATCATCACCATCATCTGAGCTTTCAATGAGTCGTTATCTTTTTGCTGATAGAGGGCCTTGCCTGAATGCTGATGGTTGTGGAATGGTCCAAGGGGTGGTTGCTGAAGGTGGTCATGGCCATGCCAATTTCTTAAAATAAAACAATGAATTTGGCTGCATTGATTGACTCTTGCTTTCATGAAGAATTTCTCTATAGTGTGCAATGCTGTTCGACAGCATTTTACCCACAATAAAGCTTCTTTTGAAATTGGAATCAGTCCGCTCAAACTCTACTAGTGCTTTATCAACCAAATTTATGTACTATTCTAAAGCCTGTGTTATTTTCACAATCTTCACAGCATCTTCACCAGGAGTAGATTTTATCTCAAACTTTTTTTTCTTCACCCATAAAAAGCAACTTTTCATCCATTAAAAGTTTTACCATGAGATTGCAGCAATTCTATCCCATCTTCAGGCTCCACTTCCAATTTTAGTTCTCTTGTTATTTCCACATTTGTAACAACTTCCCCTTAGTCTTAAAGCCCTCAATGTCACTCATAAGGGTTGGAACCAGCCTCTTCCAAATTCTTGTTAATATTGATATTTTGAGCTCTTTCCTTATATATGAATACTTTTAATGGCATCTAGAATGATGAATCTTTCCCAGAAGCTTTTCAATTTACTGTGCCCAGATCCATCAGAGGAATCACAGTCTATGAAAGCTAGACTACAAAATGTATTTCATAAATAATAATATTTGAAAGGTGGAATTACTCCTTGATCTATGGGCTGTAGAATATATGTCATGTGAACAGGTATGAAGACATGGATTTTGTCCAGCTCCATCAGAGTTCTTGGGTGCCCAGGCACATTGTTACAACAAGAATATTTTGAAAGCAATCTTTTTACTGACCAGTAGGTCTCAAAAGTGAATTTCAACAAGAGTGGGCTTAAATTTTTCAGTAAACCATGTTGTAAGCAGATACACTGTTATCTAGGCTCTGTTCCTCCATTTCTAGCACAGAGAGCATATTTGGCATAATTTTTAAGGGTCCTAGAATTTGGGGCATGGAAAATGAGCATTGGCTTCAATTTGAAGTTGCCAGCTGCATTAGCCCCCAACAGGAGAGTCAGCCTGTCCTCTGAAGGCAGGAATTGAATGCTCATCTCCAGCTATCAAAGTCCTTGATGGCATGTGCTTCCAAAATAGACTGTTTCATCTACATTGAAAATCTACTGTTTTGTGTGGCCACCTTCATTCATGATCTTAGCTAGATCTTTCGGATAACTTGTTGACTCATCTTGGACTTTTAGGTCATATTGACAGCTTCTTTCCTTAAACCTCATGAACCACAATCATTGCTAGCGTCAAATTTTTCTTTTGCAGTTCCTCACCTCTCTCAGCCTTCACATCATTGACGATCAGTAGGGCCTTGCTCTGGGTTAGGATTTGGCATGAGCAAAGGTTGTGGCTGGTTTCATCTTCTATCCAGACTGCTCAACTTTCTCCAGATCAATAGTAAGGCTACTTTGCTTTCTTATTTGTGTGTTCTCTACAATAGCATTTTTAATTTCCTTCAAAAAGTTTTCTTTTGCTTTCACAGTGTAGCTAACTGTATGGTTGAGACAGGCTAGTTTTTGGTCTGTCTTGGTTTTTGACATTCCTTTCTCATGAACTTTAAACATTTCTAGCTTTGATTTAAAGAGAAAGAAGAATCTACCTTTCACATGAACACTTAAAGGGCACTGTAGGATTATTAATTAGCTTGATTTCAATATGGCTGGGCCTCTGGGTATAGGGAAGCAAGAGGAGAGGGAAAGAGGTGAACAGCCCACTGGTGAAGCAATCAGAATACATACATTTATGAAGTTGGCTGTCCTATATGGGTGTGGTGTGTGGCGCTCCAAAACAATTACAATCCTAACATCAACGATCACTGATGATAGGTCGCAACAAATGAAAAAGTATGAACTATTTCAAGAATTACCAAAATATGACAGACACAAAGTGAGCAAATGCTGTTGGGAAACGTGGCAATAGACTTGTTGGACACAAGGCTGCCACAAACGTTCCATTCATGAAAAATGCAGTATCTGCAAAGTACAGTAAAATGAGGTATGCCTGTATGTATCATATCTGTCCAATCCTTGAACTGCAATTTTTTACCTCCCCCATCCTGTTCTGCCTTTAGAATGAAGGATTTTTAAAATAATCATCCCATTTTATCTTATGATTCGCTTATACCTCATCACTCTGTTTTACAAGACTTGCTCTCAGGTTTGCAATAGGTGTCTTCACTCAAATGCTATTCCATCACACCACTCATACTGGCATAACTTATACTTCCTTTGTCCCTTCCCATCCTTTAAACTACTCTTGTCATATAATGAACTTGTATGCATATTAAACATGCCAGTAATGTGTTGTTGTTGCTTTGTTTTATTCAATTCCATTTTAAGTAGAATTTTATTAAAAAGTCTTTTATTTTCCTTTATTGTCCATTTTTTCATAAAGCTCCCAGTTCCCATCTATTATGCCTATCTGCTTGAAGAACTTCTTTTAATGTTTTTAGCTTTTGTTTCTCTGAATTTTTACTGCATTTTGTCAGTTATCAAAAAAATTAATCTCTACATTTAACATGGGGCTCGAAACCACAACTTTGAGATCAAGAGTCACACATATCAAAACTCAGCTAGCCAGGTGCCCCTGCATTTTTACAAAATAAAGACGTTTTACATAATATTAAATTCTAACTAACTTTATTTCAGTGTTTTAAAAATGTTTCTCTCTATAGGTCCCTGTGTGGCTCAGTCAGTGGAGCATCTAACTTTTGATTGACTCAGGTGGTGATCCCAAGGTTATGGGATCAAACCCCACATCAGGTTCAATGCTAAGGTGGAGACTGCTTAAGATTCACTAAAATAAGTAAAAATATTTCTCAATTTTTTTCTGGCTTGTATTCTTTAATAAGAAGTCTGCATTCCTTCTTATAAAATATATTTTTCTCCAAATACTTTCAAGATATTTTCTCTTTAACATTCATTTTCAGAGGTCTGGTGATAATGAATATTAGTGTGATTAGTATACCTAAAGTTCCATTATTTCTATTCTGTTAATTTCCAGTTCAGATATTGTACTTTTCAACACTACAAAATTAATTTGCTTCTTTATTAATCACGTAGTTATCACATCACTGTTTTTTTAATCCCCCTTTAAATCTTAAGTATAGTTAAAATAGCTCTTCTAGTTTCCTGTCTTCCATGTTCTACTTCATCTTTCTCAATTCTGTAGCAGTTTCTATTGATGAATTTTTGTTACGGGTGATTTTAGATTTACATCATTAAGTGCGATTTTAGGGATTTTAGATTTACATTAAGTGTCTTAATTTTCTTACTGTAATGAATTGCACTATGTTCTGGTTGACAAGTTACTGTTGGCTCAGTCTGATTCATTCAGAACTTTTTCTAAAAAGGAAATTTACTGTAGCATTTATTCTATAAATGGTTTTAGTCACAGCATTAAGGCACTTTTTGGAGTAGGCAGTCATGCCCTTGTTGTTCAACAAGGAATATATATTTTGTTTGGTGAGAACTCAAATGATTCCTAGTCCTGTGGCCATATTCAGTAAAGACTGAACAGATCACTTATTCAGATTATCAGCCTTGCTCCTATGTTTTGGGAACTCCAACAATGTCCATCCATCGCAGACTCACTGACCGTGTTCCTCACCTCCCTGATTTAGCAAGATCGTCCTATTGTGCTTGTAATCATGCTTCCCGCTTGGCAGCTATATCCCTTCAGTGAGCAAGTCATGGCTTTTGTAGGTTCTTATTAATTGATCATCTATTGAAAATGTAAATGCAAAGCTGTCCTTCACAATTTGAAGACTGTTGCTTTATGTATGTCGTACTGTTATTTTTTCTGGTGATATAAAGTTAGACGTCCAGTCACTGTTATTACATCATGGAATTTTATATTGGTGGAGTAAAACGCAAATTATTTTTTCTCTTAATGTAGTGTTTTTTTCCACTGATCTACATCGTGGAACACTCCCCAATGGAACACATAAGGAACTTCAGTCTCGAGTAGGGCAGGTGCAAACAGGAGCATAATTGAGAAGAGAGTCTGAGAAGGAGGTAAACTGAAGCGTCTATATGACCTATATAAATGCTTAATCCTATTTCTTTTCTGATCTATAACCCACGTCTAATTCCTTCTATTTCTGAACTCTACTCATCACCTACATGTACTTACGGAGATCAGTTAGATGGTAATCATGGATGTAGCATAAATATGCTTCACACATTCCTTTATAATTAAAAATTATGAACATTCAATAGGAATGCCTATTTTTATTAATGATATTTGCATGAAAGCAAACACGTTACTGTACACGTACCACAATGATCTATTCAAATACGTATTTTATAAGTGTGCTTAGCATTACAGAACACTCATGTGTTAAAACATTGTTTCCAAATTAATGCTAATGGATATTACTCTTTTTTTAACTTTTAATGTTTGTTTATTTTTTTAGAGACAATGTAAGCCAGGGAGGGGCAGACAGAGAGTGAGATACAGTATGTGAAGCAAGGTCCAGGCTCTGAGCTGTTAGAGCTCAATGTATGCTTGAGATCACGAACCACAAGGTCATGAATTGAGCAGGAAGTTAGACGTTGAACTGACTGAGCCACCCAGGCACCCACAGATGTTATTATACTTAACAATTTAATAGAACTAACCTAACTTTACTCATTTAGCAATTAATCTAGTATTGGCTCTTTGAATACTCTTCTCTAATTTTAGTTTATTTTAAATGTAATGTGAATTATGAAAACAATTGAATGAAGAAAACACTTAAAAATAGAAATGCTTCCCACAAAAGGTACAACCACTAACATTTCAGTACTTTGTATTTTGCTATTTCCTTTACCAATATTGTCAATATACTACACATAATTTTTGGTAACCTATGCTTGAAGCCAAATCAATCATAAATATACCCATGAAACTAAATATCTATATGTATAATATCAATGGGATTTTATTCCATTTAACCAAATTGCTGGATACTTGGATTTTTCCATGTCTTTATTTCACTAATGAAATATCAGTCTCTTTCAACAGATGAAATGAGTCTTTTACTCTTTTATCTGTAAATGTTTATTTAAAGAATTTGTTTATTTTTAATGTTTATAAACATTTACTTACACTATTCACTTAAAATTTTTTATTTGTTTTTGAGAGAGAGCAAGCAGGGAAGGGGCAGAGAGAAAGGGAGACAGAATTCAAAACAGGCTCCTTGCTGTCAGCACAGTGTGCTCATGGCAGCGAGGTGGAGGGTGTGTGGGGGAGATGCTCAACTTCAGGAACCCTGAGATCATGATCTGTCCTGGAAGTCAGACACTTAACCAACTGAGCCACCCAGATGCCCTAACTTTGATTCTTTTGGGTACTACCTTTTACTAGGTACAATCTTACTTAATGTGTACTCAATAAATTGTTACTTTCTCTGAATATTTTTGTTTTCCAAGTACCTACTATCCACATTTCAAAGCTAAATAATGTCATGTATGTAATTTCAGCTTTGAAATATATTTATATATACATAGTGTCTTCGTTTTATGGCTTTATGTAGGACACAAATTTCCTACAACCATTCTGACTGAAAGTTGATGGTAAATAATAGTAAGATTATTATAGTCATATATGTTGAGTACCTACTGTGTGCCATGCAATATTTTGCCATTATGAAAACAGAATACAACACAATACATTCTCATTTATCTGTCAAAGGCCTTGTATTTCAAAATCTATTGGTTAATAAAAGATAATAATTACTTATTGCCCTTATTACTCACTTCTATAGATTCAGGCTGAAAGTAAATTCCTGTCTAGGAAAGAGTAAGAAGATTAGAACTTTGCCCTTTAATGAACTACAGTAAACAGAAAATCAACTTTTCTTTTTAACTGGAGGTGGAATTGAATTGCCTAATTTTTAAAATTATAAACAACATTTCTTGAATGCTATGTAATTTATTCAAGCATAACACTAAATTATAGCTGTCTTTCAAAAGTCAGCTTGTAGTTATAAATTTTTAAGTATCAAGTGGTATGATCTGCACAGATACTTTCCCTTTGAACTGATTAATTCATGAAAAATTTAAAAAGAAGAACTACACAAATTATATTCATGTATTAATGTATATGCCCTTCAAAGTTGAGGGGATGGGGAAAGACAAAGGCTAAACTGGCAACTGTTTAGCAGTGCCAGGAAACTGTGATGCACCTGTGTTAGAATTAACAGAAAACCTTGCATCTTAATGTTCTTGTAGCGAATGAGAACAAAATGTTCCCTATTAGTATTTACAAGTTTAAGGAAGTGATATAAAAGAATGAAGTGATATAAAAGAAAAGTGATATTATGAGGTCTAAGTGAACATATTTAAACACTTTTCAACTGATTTACTAATTCTCTAAGTATCTGGATAAAAGTTCATTTTCTAAAACAGCTAACATTTATTGAATGCTTCCTAACATATGGCCAGTGTTCCATATGCACTATAGAATTTCATCCACAAACATTATTATGAAGTGTGATTTTTAATTTCTCTTTCATCGAAGAAGACACCAAGGCTTAGGAAGTGGATGTGTTCTAGACAGAATAAGCATTTTTATTCCTCTTTTCTGAGATCCCAATAGTTTCTATTTTCCCTTAGAGTTTAATCCTTCACCAACAAGAAAATGAGAAAGATGTTAAACCTCCGATTCTCACATTTTCTGGACAAGAGGGTTAAGATGGAGGAATGAGTGGAAGGAAGCTACAGTTATGAAATGCACTTGTATAGGGCACACAGATGAGAATACTGCCCTGCATGGCGGAAGGCATGAGGAGCTTCAGTAGCAAGGATGACAGGTGTCAATTCTGTCAAGAGCAGAATTGAAAGGAGGAGGTAAACTGAAGGGTCTGTTTGAACTGTCTATCCACTCATCATGCTTAAATCATGATAACAAGAGTATTTTATTCCAAAGCTCAGATCAAAAAGTGAACTTCTCTCCTTAGAAAAATGGGGAAAAAAACAGCAAAAAGTGGAGGAGGGGCAGAGAGAAAGAGAGAGAGACAGAATCCAAAGCAGGCTCTAAGTTCTGACTTGTCAGCACAGACCCCGACGTGGGGCTCAAACACACGGACTGTGAGCTAATGATCTGAGCTGAAGTCAGATGCTCAACTGACTGAGCCACACAGGCACCTAAGCTCTCTCAAAAATAAACTTTAAAAAATTAAAAAAAAAAAAAGACAAACAGAAAACTTAACTATCTTAACCTAATTCAATTGTCTTGAGAATTTGAGTGTATATTGTTTGTAGTAGATTGAATGGTGACCCCCAAAAGATAGGTCTACTCAGAATCTCTGAATTTGCCCTTATTTGGAAAACGACCTTCACAGATTTAATTAGGCTAATTATCTTGAGATGAGGTTATTCTGGATATTCTGTCTGGGTCCCAAATTCAAGAAGTGTCTTTATAAAAAGAGAAGACACAGTTACAGAGAGGAATGCCATGTGAAGATGGAGACCACATCAGTGGTAATTTATTACGGCAGTCCAAGAAAATAATGCACTATGACATCAAAGTAAACCTCCCTAATTCTTGGCAATTTGAATCGTAAAAGTCTAACAACCAGATCCTTGCTATAAAACAAACTTGTCTACACCGAGGGATCTCAGACAAGTCCTTCTGCTTCAGTCTAAAATATGAGCGGGTTTTTAATGATTAATCAGCATTTTGAAAAAAGTTTTGTTGCAGAGAATATCTGAGATTAAAAACAGGATGCAAACTCCTACTAGCAAAAAATACCCACTTATTTCTGGTAAAAAGAATCTACTTTCAATAACAACAACCTAACCACTATCTTTGGGGCACCTGGGTGGCTCCACCGGTTAAGTGTCTGACTCTGGCTCAGGTCATGATCTCAAGGTTAGTGGGTTCTAGCCCCGTGTTGGGCTCCGTGCTGACAGTTCATACCTAAAGCCTGATTCATATTCTGTGTCTCCCTCTCTCCCTCTCTGCCCCTCCCCAACTTATGTTCTCTCCCTCTCTCCCTCCTTCCCTCTCTCTTAAAAATAAATAAACCTAAAAATTTTAGAAAGAAATGTAACCACTATCTTCAAGGGTATCCAAGTTGAAATTAGATTGTAAGTCTATAGGAAATGAGAATTTTCTAAAGAAAGAAAATCCAGAAAATTATAAAGCTTTTAAGCAATGTAAAAATATGATAGAGAAATTAAAATACTGACTAGATGAAGGAAAAGGTTAATAATATATGAAGTGAGAATTCTCTAAAAATTCAAGGACAGAAGCAATGTCATCAGTAGAATATAATGATCAACATGCAATTAAAAAAGGAACAAAATCACAGAGTAGAAGATATATCCATTAAATAATAAATGGATAGTTTACTGGATGCTGAAATGTAAGAATTAGAAAATAAAACATCTTATAGCAGAAGTGAAATTCAATAGTACAAATAAAAAGAAGACCTGAAACACTTTCAAAGAAAAAGAAAAACATAGGTGTTGTGCAAAAAGAATAGCAATCAGAGGAAGTTCGGATGTCCCACTGGCAATTCTAAGCATTAAAAGATAACATAGTAGAACCTTCAAGTTTTAGAGGATAAATATGATTCATGAGGACTAATTACATTACCACAATATGTTGAATTAATCAATAGGGAGGAATAAAACATTTCTTCATATGCTATGCTTCTTTAAATTTTTCTCCCTCAACTCCCTTTTTAAAGTAACTTGAGAATACGTTTTGTTAATGGAAAAGTGAACTGGAAAGAGGAATGAATAAACAGTATGCAAAAACATTTGATGCAATCAAGAGAAACCCAAAAAGAATCCCCAGATTCAACAATGCTTTTTGGAGCAAAGGGCTCCAAAAAGGTGCTATTGAGCCAAGACAAGTATTTGATACATGTCCAAGAACAAACTCCATTTATTTAGGATTTTTAAAAATATTAGTGGATTTGACCAGCTAAATTTTAAATCTTTTCTATTAGAATTTGAAATAATTTTAGATTCTTAAAAAGTTACAAGGACAGTACAGAAAGATCTCATGCACCTATCACCTTGTTTCTAGTGATGATTACATCTTATCTAACTATAGCACAAGGTCAAAAACTGGATAATAGATTGGTACTATTTGTCACATAGGTAGATTTATGTAAGCATCACAATCAAAATACAGAATTATTTTATCTCCTTAATGTTACCTCACTCCAACTCTCCCAGAGTGAAAGGTCACTATTCCTAAGCCCAAGCAACTAAGAATTTCTTTTCAATACCCATTTTGCTATCTCAAGAATGTTATATAAATTGAATATGCTATATATAACCTTTTTTCACTCACAATATCCTTGAGATGTTATATTTATCAACAGTTCACTCTTTATTGTTGAGTACTATTCTCTAGTATGGATATATCAGAGTTGGTTTAATCATTCTTCTACTGTAAAACATTTCAGTTGTACCAGTTTTTTACCTATTACTAATAAAGCTTCTGTGAAAAATTATGTAGAGATTTTCTGTAAACATTAAGTTTTATTTCTCTGAAATAAGTGCCCAGGGTAAATGCTGGGTCATATGGTAAATACAGAATTAGCATTTTATCAAAGTGTAGAGCTCTTTTCCAGAAATTCTGTACCATTTTACATTCCAACCAGTAGTATAAAAATGTTCCAATTTCTTTGCATCCTTGTTGGCATTTGGTATTATTGCATTTTTTATCTTTACCCTTTTGATAGCTTTGCAGTGAATCTCATTGTGGTCTTAATTTGCTTTACCCTCATAGCTAGTGACATTTAATCTTTTTACATGCTTACCTGATATCTGTATATCTATTCAGTCAAATGCCTGTATCTTTTGTCTACTTGGTAATTGGAATATTTTTTTTCTTACTGCTAAAATTTTGAGCATTCTTATATATTCTAGAATAAGTCCTCTGTCAAAATCTTTCTTCTAGTCTACAGTGTATCTTTTCAGATTCTTCAAATCTTTTGCACATAAGTTTCTAACTTTGAGAAAGTCTAATTTGTAAAATTTTCCTTTTATGTCTCATGCTTTTAGCACCATGGCAAGATCTCTTCATGAAGAGTTAGGACCCAAAGATCATTTCCCTGTGTTTTCTTATTAAAAATCCATAGTTTTACATTTTACTTTTAAATCTATGATCCATTTTGAAGTAAATATTGGGTAATGTCTTGGGTCATGGTCAAGGTTTACTTTTTTTGGCTATTAATGTCCATTTGTTTCAGCCTCATTTACTGAAAAGACTATCTGTCCTCCATTTTCATTGCTTTTGCATCTTTGTCAAACATCAGTTGGGCATATTTATTCTATTCCTTATCTATGAGCCTTTCCACCAATTCTGCACAGTATTACTATCTTTACATAAATTCCGAAAGCGGTAGAGTGATTCTTCTATTATTTTCCCGAATCACTTAAATGTTTGAGTTTATTTGCTTTCTGGTTCATTTGCTTTCATACAAATTTATCATTTGCCTTCTTAGGATGCATTTTTAGTCCAATTCGTGTTTAGATAACAACTACAAAATATATTACTTTAAGCACATTTTTATAGATCTACGAATGGGAATCTGCATATATCTGTTCACACATTATAATTTTCAGAAACTTGAGTCAATCAAGCCATTAGGAAGAGTACTTGAAATAGTCATTTAAAAAGTGCCCTATATAGTAACCATTGAAACTGAAATGTACATGATCCAATTACCATATAGAGTAAGTTGAATATTTTCCTAAAATAAGCATATTTAAGTACATTTTATATTGAAGTACTGCTTCTTGCAAAAACATCCTTTAGAGTGGTCTGAAAAATGCTGCAACACAGACGCATATCACACAAGGGCAGAAAAGTTACATTAATGAAGTTGGGTTATTATTAGGTGGGTTAACAAAAAGAACTTGGAAGAAATTTGGTTTCCACCCCCAAACCAAAAGGAAAGCTTACAAAGCAGAACCCCAGCTGTCCAAACTATTTCCAGGAAAGTAAGAACTGTTTCAACTATTGTTAAACCTCATGACAGGAAAAAATAGGACTTTATTAGTGTATCACCACTAATACTAAAAGTAGCTAATAATAAAATCTCAGAGCTTGCCTAATTCTAGGTAAGTAAATAAATGAAGATGAATGAAAATTAGTTCCACTGAAGTTTTCTGTAGCAGAAAAGCTAAACGGTCTTTGCATTGAACTAGAGGAGGAAAAATTATGGTCAGGGTGGGAAGAGAGGTGCTTTACAGAAAAGCACAGACACATGTTGGCGGTGGGTCAAATTACATCTGGCAGGGAATGTGTCACAAAGCCATCTGTGAGGGAATAGCTTTGATCTCACTAAATAAAAGGTGTCTCTGGGTGACTGGAAGTAATATTTGGAAGCAGTCATCACCTGTGTAGTTTTAACAGAAAGATAAATTTTAAATGCCTCTAATTAATAATTCTTTAATATGAATGGACAAGCTCTAGTTCAGATAGATGTGTTGATTTCTTAAAATCATCATTTCTTAAAGTAAGCCAAACCAAAACAAAACACTAAACAGCCTGAGAACGTGAAAGCCTGAACTTTGGACTGAATCTAACATTAGCCACGGTTTTTGTTATTTATCCTTTACAGGTTTTAATTTTCTCATCTCTAAAATGATGAGTGGCTGAAGACTTTGGTTTGAGAGTCCATACTCTAATGTTTGCTAATTCATGACTTAAAAGAGGCAGATTTATTTAAACCATTAATTCCAAAATCAGGAAAAAATGAGCTGCTATAATGTGTTTAACTGTTTTTTTACTCAGAAATTTTTGCCTAGGTGATGCATATTGTGCAAAGAATTTTTCTAATTTTTACATTTAAAATAGAAAGCAAGAAAGTGATCTAGTTTCATTCTTCTGCATGTTGCTGTCCAGTTCTCCCAGCACCACCTGCTAAAGAGGCAGTCTTTTTTCCATCGCATACTCTTTCCTGTTTTGTCAAAAATTAATTGGCTGTACATTTGTGGGCCCAGTTCTGGGTTCTCTATTCTATTCCATTGGTCTATGTGTCTGTTTTGGTGCCAATACCATACTGTCTTGATGATGACAGCTTTGTAGTAGAGGCTAAAGTCTGGGATTGTGATGCCTCCCGTTTTGGTTTTCTTCTTCAACATAACGTTGGCTATTCAGGGTCGAAAGAGCCTAAATGTCCATCACCTGATGAGTGGATCAAGAAGATGTGGTATATATACACAATGGAGTACTACATGGCAATGAGAAAGAATGACATACGGCCATTTGTAGGAAAGTGTATGGACCTTGAGGGTGTCATGCTAAGCGAAATAAGTCAGGCAGAGAAAGACAGATACCATATGTTTGCACTCATAGGTCTAACAGGAAAACAGGAGAAACCTAATGGAGGACCAGGGGGAGGGGAAGAGGGAAAGAGAGTTGAGGAGAGAGAGGGATGGAAAACTTGAGAGACTACTGAATGCTGAAAATGAACTGAGGGTAGAAGGGAAAGGAAGAGGGGGGAAAAGAGATGGTGGTGATGGAGAAGGGCACTTGTGGGGAAGAGCACTGGGTGTTGTATGGAAACCAATCTGACAATAAAATATTTAAAAAACATAAATAGAAAGCAAAATCAAAGCCAGTGTAATAGATATATACTGTATTTATAGTGATAGGCTCTGGAGTCATTGGAAAACAGAACTCCAATCCAGGAGGATAAAAATTGATGGTTCCAGCAATGGATGATTAATAGTTACATCGTAGAGAGTCCTATCAAAGTAATTGGCAGGAAAGTAGAAAGGTGGGACATTTGAAACTCAGATAGCTACATGATTATCTAGATCAGCACTGAGCAGTGTTTAGATTTTACTGCAAAAACAGGAGCATATTTAAAGACTCATCCACCAAAAAACCAAGACAACATGGTTAAGTCAACACTGAAAACTCAGTTTGCAAGTGTCTTGAAATCAATAACAGAAATATTGGGCCCGGCAATTAGTCATAATGTCAACAGTTCAACTGCATGAAACTCAAGGTTCATGATGAGATTGCACAAAATCAAGTATATATCATTGAACCTAAAAGGTCTATAACGTATTGAACATGGATCCAGCATTTCATGTGTATATACATAAACATTTGTATTTGTTCGTGTGTGTGTGTGTGTGTATGAAAAAGAAGCAATATTCTAATATTAAAAATAGATTTAATTAAACTGGTTTAAAAATAATCTCTAGGGATTACTGCTTTTAGGAAGACAAAGTCGACATACTTTTTCTTACTTCTTTCACTAAGTGGAACTAAAAGTTTTAAACATTATACCTAAAACAACCATAAAACTTCTAAATGTAGAAAAAAGAGGGTGCTTTGGCTAGTGGCCTCAGGACAAAAGTAATGGCAATAGAAGAATACAGGTGAGCCCCTGATGTTCTCTTTTCACCTCAGACCTTCCCAGAGTTCCAACTGAAAACACTGGCAATGTAGAAACATCAACAGGCATTTTAAAAAAGTCTCCTCTCTACGCTCCTCTAAAAAACTACGTTTCTAGTGAATGTAATAGAAAAGGGGTAGAAAAATTTTTAAGATAGAATAATTTAGAGAATAATCACTCTACTGCAGCAAACACCACAAAACATATTGTAGACCCCATCACCAGCTACACTAGCAAAAAGCAAGTAGGGGGCCTAGATTTCTACCTTTACAGGGTTGTAACCAGATACCCCAACCCCATGGGCAAAATGGTATTAGAGCTTGCTGAACAGGGAGCCAGGAGTATCATCCTTGCTAAGCTCCCTTCCCTCTGATGGTGGAAGTGGAAACCAGATAAGGAATTGGAGCCCTCATATGCAGTGACCAGGAGCACCCATCTCAGATCTCAGAAGGTCTGAGGAGAAATCTGGAATTCTAGCCCCAGCTGGTAGTTAATGAGGTGATCTCTCCTTCCTCTGCCAGACCAGTGTCAATAGGAAGCAAGCTAAGACAGAAAACTCTAAAATTTAGAGTCTCTTAAGACAACATTCCAGGTTTTGGTAGAAAATTACTCAGAATATGGAGATCTCAGAGAAAAAAATAAATAAATTTTAAAAATCTTAAAAGATGGCAGACATGTTAGAAATATTACACAAAAACTTTAAAGCAGTCATTCAAAAAATGTCTTTTCCAATTCTAAGTATGCTGAACAAATAAGAAAAAAGTCTCATCAAAAAAAAAAAGACAAAGATCTTAATGGATATTTTTAGAACTGAAATACATAACTACTGAATTGAAATCTCCATGGACAGGCTCAATAGCAGAATGGAGGGGACAGAAATGAATCCATGAGCCCAGTAATTAAAAAGTTGGAAGTACCCAATCAGAAGAGCAGACAAAAACCAAAACAAAACACAGAGCCTCAAGGGCATGCAGAACCATAACAAAGAAACGTAATATTCATGTCATGAGGATCTCATAGGAGAAAGAAGGTGAGGCTGCAAAAGTACTGAAAGAAACAATGGAGGAAAACACCCCAAATATGGTAAAAGATAAACAGATTTTAAAAGCTGAGTAAAACCTTAGAATAACGTCAAAGATATCTACATCAAGACATATACTCAAACTTCTGAAACCTAAAGAAAAGTAAAGAAATCTTGAAAGCAGTGAGAGAGAAACAATACCTGACCAAGAACTGAAAACATTTTTGAATGACTGGATTTCCATTCAGAAGCCATGAGGGTTCTAAGGAAGTAGGACAACATTTTAAATGCTCAGAGAGCAGAAAACAAACAAACAAAATCTGTCAACTCAGAAGTCTATATCCTGAAAAAATACACTCCAGGAAAGAAGGGAAACTAAAACATTTTTAATTGAAGGAAAACTAAGCAAATTTTATCAACCACAGACCTAGTCTGAAAGGATGGTTAAAAATAGTTATCTTAAAGACAGAGGAAATAATAAAAGAAGAAATAAAAAGAATAAAGATGAAACACGATAAGCAGAAGTACGGGAATATAATGCTTTTTTCCTTCTTTTGAATTTTCTAACACATAGCTTGTTCATGGACTTGTTCATTATCTGCCAACGATTGATGCTCACAGTCAACATGATTCCAAGAAATACTTGATTTTTAATTTTGTTTTAAAAAAAAGCTAATTCTAAAAATTATGAGAAAATAATAGATCTGCACTAGCCAGAACAATTTTTAAAAGAATAAAATTTGAAGACTTGAACTACCTGGTTTGAAGAACTTACCAAAAAGAGAAAGTAAAGAGTTATGTACTGTACATTCAACTTCTCAGTTTTCTTGTATGGTTCATGCTTTTCATGGACTAAGAAAAGTTTTGCTCTTGGAAAGAAACCCTTAAGAAAATGAGAACATACTAGGAGACAGATTTTTTAAGCTCATATAGAATAATTAATTGTTATGCAGAACATCTCAAATAGGAAGAAGAGAAAACTCAAATTTTAAAACCAAACATTTGTACAGATATGTTCCCAAAGCAGAGGTATGGATGGCAAATAATCACATAAAAAGATACCCAAATCATCAGTCATTAGGAAACTCAAAGTCACAAAGAGATAAGATTACAGAGCAATTACCAACTGTCTGTGAGGAGTTACCTAGCAACTGGAAAGATCATAGAAAACTGGTGGGAATGCAAACTGGGACAACCACTTTGGAAAACAGTTTCTTTCAGAGTTAGCACACAATTAACATAATACCCTGCAATCCCTCTCCTAGACACATGAAAACTTATGTGCACAGTGAAAGCTTTCTGCAATTTTTCATAATCATTTTATTCAGAATTACCAAAACTGGAAACAGAATGTCCACAGGCTGATTAATGAATAAGTAGATGTGGTGTGTCCTTATGATGAATAGTTCTGAACAATAAAAGAAAGGGCTACCAGCAGGGGAAACTACATGCATGAATCAATGAAGCATTATGCCAAGTGAAAAAAATGCAGACTCAAAAGGTTATGTGCTGTAGGACATATGAAGTACATGACATTCTGGAAAAGGTGAAATGATAACAGAAAAGAGATTAGCAGTTGCCAGTGCTCAGAAGTGGGGGAAGGGAAATTACAAGGAAGCACAGGTAAAATTTTTTAATGTTTATTTGAGAGAGATGGAATGCACATGTTCTGTGAGTGTATGTGTGAGCAGGAGAGGGAGAACCCCAAGCAGGCTCCACACTGTCAGTGCAGAACCCAACAGGGTGCTTGATCCTATAAACCATGAGCTGATGACCTGAGCTGAAATCAAAAGTCAGCTTAATCAGTTGAGCCACCCTGATGCCCCAGAAGCATAGGATGGAAATTTCTTGAGTGAAGAAAATATTCTTGATCTTGATTGTAGAATTGGTTATACAATGGTATGTATACAGCTATATATGTCATTTATGCATAATATATACACCTATATCTATATTATATAACTATCTATATTATAGTAATATAGATTTTATAGTTCAATATATGTGTGTATATATTATATGAAACTATATTATGCAACTGTATTACTTACGTACACATTATTAATCTATGTGTGGCAGTATACGCACATCCATATAAAACCTGTGGATGGCGTCACTTCACAAATGTTTTTTTCTCCCACACACATTTACTTTTCTGTTTTCGGTTGTGCCTTGAAGACTAATTTGATGCGTTTTAATTCATGTGTCTGAAATACCATTAAAATTATTAATATCAATACTAACTTTTGTTCTGGAATTTTGTGTGAACTGTTTAAGTTCTTCTATCATACTCCCTATAAAATATTTCTTGAGATTTAATGAGTTTTCAGATGTTCAAATTGTTATCTAACTCATAGAAAACAGAAAATATTTGTTTTAGTGTATAATATATGTGTCTTAGAAAATATTTTGTGACATGCCTAAGTCCGTATATCACATTCTAAGTATTTAAATCATGCAAAAATTTGAATCCAAGGGAAGACACTGGTCATCATCACATAGTATAAAATATAGTTATCTTGTACCTTTTGATAAATCATGAAAAAATGGGCTGATGATCTTAATACAAAGTTCACTGGGTTTTGCTGTTCACAAGTTATGATAGCGTTTGTGTCATATGATATTATTTCCACGTTTGGGAATATGATTTAATATAAAAATTCCTGGGACTTATTATAAATTAAAAGAAATTTCCAACACAATAACTGTAATCTGTTTTTGTACAGAATAAAAATACACAATGCTACTCTTGAATACTGAAAACAAACTGAGGGCTGAAGGGGGAGGGGGAAAGGGGAAGGGAGTGATGGACACAGAGGAGGGCACTTGTGGGGAAGAGCACTGAGTGTTATATGGAGCCAACTTGAAAATAAACTATAAAAAAATAAAAATACACAACGCTGCATCTTTTTTTCTGTTAAAATGCCTAAGATATTTTAATGAATACTTAATGATGGATAGAGAAATTCATCTTATGAACTCTTATGTTTTTACCCTAACTTAGTGCTATTGCTGTACAGTGGTAGTATTAAAGCTTTAATCCACTAGACAGATAATTTGAATTTATAAATTATAATCTCTCAAACATCAACAAGTTGATTCAATGATTTGTGAAGATAAGCATAGAATGCTACACATTAATCTCTGCTTCCTCGCATCAAAACAACCTTCTAAGTACTTCTAAATAGTTAATCAATGGTAAAGTCCATCCAGTTCCAATTTTGCCGTTTTGCTTAACCAAAACTACTCCTTAAGGAAATTACTCCTGCTATAATGGTAGGTATTACCAGCTTCTGATCAGTATTTTTATAGAGCGTCTAGATCATTTTTTTACTTAGAGTTCTTTTTTTGGGAAGAATTTTCACACTTAGTGAATAATAGAGTAAGTCATGTATCCAGATAATTAGTTAGATAATAATTACACTAACTTGAATAAATGAGTAAGAATACAGTGCTCTCAGTTAAAACGCAATTCTCTTACCTAACTAATCTCTATACTCAGAGAAGAGGCAGTATTTGCATTTGAACTTTCTGGATAAGGGATTGCTACATAATTATATTCTAATATATTCTGATTAATTTTGAGAAGCTTCAATATTAAAACTCAAGTAGAAGAATTCAAAGTTCTCAAAGGCGTGGAATTTCATTTTGACCGTAGTTCCATCTGTGATTGCAGATAACTCTATTCACATCACATAATGAGACTGACTATTTTTAAAACCTAAAGTAATATTAGTGCTTATTCCAATAATTCAATGAATAATTTCTTCCAAGCCATCTTAATTTTTACAAAGTAACTTATATAGATCACCCTTGGAATATATAGATATATACCCTAAAGAGGTTTCAGCCCGCCTTGTATGTATATATTGGCAAATATAGCATTCAAGGATATGGTATTAACTATTAGACATAATCCCAACAAGTTATTACTGATCTACAATTGGATAAAAACAGGTAGAGACTAGGGCCACAGTCATCTTAAATAAAATGTATCATGCTAGAAGTACTCAGGGTAACTGAGAAAGTTCAGTCCAATATGTATTACATTACACCCCCAAGCTAACAGTGCAGCTGTCCAGATCACTAAGAAGACCATTAGCCAACTGGACTAATTGGTTTGACCGTTTTCTCCTCTCTTTGCTTGGAAACATATAAATGCTTGATTTCCTCTCACAACTGGTCCTTTTCATTGTGTTTCCCAGTCTAACACTAAATTTTACATTACTAACAGTGTACATAGAGAAAATTACATATATAACCCTGGAAAAATTACTAAGCCAGAATTTATCAACCTTTTAAAATATTCATAAATAATCAGTAAATATGTACACTGAAACTTGACTAACGCTCTATCTTCAGCCTAATGTTTTGCATTATTTAACTGATGGCTGCTGCTCAAATTAGCAGCTGGCCCATCAACACAAAATAAGAATAGACCTGAAAGCAGAAGAGTAATCTATCATTTTGATTTACAAACAGCCCCTATAAAAAGGACAGAGGAATCTAAGAAGGACACTGGTATGTTTTGAATCTGGCAAATGGTATCTTTCCAGATAGTATGTTTGTTTTGTTTTGTAGACGAAATATCACTTTGAACAATGGATAGTAAACTTATGGAACCCACTGCAATAAACTATGGCCTGGTAGGATACATAATGGGTTCCAGAAATATTTGGGCTACATTATAAAAGGCAGAGACATAAATATCTACTAAATGAAAATAGAGTGTCCTAGCTACTAAGGCCTCTGGGCTTGCCTTTCAGAACCCCTGTTAATAAGTGAACTTTGTACCAGGTACACCAAGGGTAAAATCTAATATATCAGTGTCTATGTCTTTGTGAATGCAATTATCACTCTCCTTTCCAAAGATTAGCAATATATTGGCTCTTAAGAATTTGTTCCAATGACTGCTCCCTGGATACTGAACTACACTCTTCTTTCTAATGGCTCCCTATTCAGGTTATACTATTCTACATTATGGATCCTTCAGAGAACTTCTTTTGCCACCTGATTAACTTCACTCATTGTGTAGAAGGAATACACTAATATAGAGAAACCTCATGTTACTTAGCTTTGGGCAGTGCTTTGAACGCTTATAATATTAGTGCAATAGGAAATAAAACTTGCCAAGTCTGAGGCATAGCTCCACAATAAAGCTAACAAATCGAAGCACCAATAAACCCATGAATATTAATTTGCCAAAGAGTGTAAAAGGTCACCCTTTAATTTCAGCCTTGACACTTTCTGGAAAACAAATAATGTATTTTATAAAGACAGTTTTTTTAAACCCCACAATTTTCTAAACATTTGTTAGTTCTTCTAGATATTAATATCTATGACATAAGTCTTGTGTGCATGGTAGTAGTTATCAACTTGGGAAAACTAAATGTAAAGTAGTTTTAAAGCTAAGAAAGTGAGTTTTATTTGTAAGTCAGATGATAGAGCCTATGCATTCTTCGGGGTTTTATAGGACAATGTAATCTCTGACTAAAGACATGATGGACAAGGCAAGGTCTGAGATGGGCTTAGAGCAGAGTGTTAGAAGTATCTATTAATACACAGAACGTAGAGAACACTCAGGATTATGAAGAATGGTATGAGTAAAAAGCTAAGTTAAACATAAATGTTAAGTCCCATGGTTCAGTTTTCGGTATGTTTGCCTTAGATCCATTCCTACCTTTTCTCTGCTCTTCTGTGTGTAGCAGGGATATGATAGACTCTGTGTACTGGTTTCCTTTCAAGTTAAGCCAATGGGAGGCACTGGAGCAAAATAGGAAGATGAAAGAGAGAGACCAGGGAAACTATCTCTGCTGCTGGTGGCTTCTCTGGCGGTGACCCCAGGGCTCCAGAATCAAGTAAACCACATCTCTGTATGTCCCATGAGAGGAGAATTAAAGCTGGCTTTCTACAAATCTCCTCATTCTCCCCCCTTAACTTATCAACACTAGTTTTGCCTGTATAAAAAACTTCTTGATTTTAATTCCATCTTATTTTAATACACAGAAAATTACTGAAGATATTATTTAACCAATCTCAGCTAGATCCTAATGAACAGATCTGAACCGTGGAGTTGGGACTTCCTATTCTGATGCCATTATATGACTGTAAGATAAAGACTATTTTTTACTCTTCAATTAAGAAAAAAAATTAAACTACTTTGTAGGATGAGTCTTCTAAAAGAGATTAGCTGAGGTATAGCTTAAACACTATAAAATTCACTAATTTTAGAGGTACAATTAAGTAATTTTTCATGCTCAGAGTGTGACACCAACACTGCAATTGAATTTTTAGAACATTTTGGTCACTCACAAATAAACTTCATGCCTATTTCAGTTGCCCCCTATTCCTACTCCTAGCTCCCCTAGGCAACCACTAATTCACTTTCCATTTCTATAGTTTTGCTTTTTTAGATCAGGTCATGCAATGGAATCCTACAATATATGGTTTTTTTTGTGTCTAGTTCCTTTTATTTACTATAATATATTCGAGGTTCAACTATGTTATAGCATGTCTCTATACTTGATTCCTTTTTATTGCTAAAAAATATTCTACTCTGTTGGCCCTACCACATTTTTATTTCATTCACATGGGCATTTGGGTTGTTCTCACATCTTAGCTATTATAAATAATGTTACTATGGATATCTGCCCACAAATCTTTGTGTGGACCTCTATTACGATTTTTCTTGGGCATATCCGAAAATTTGTGGGTCCAATGGCAAATCTATATTCAACATTTTAAGAACGCTCTAGTGAGAGCTAGAGACTGGCAAACTTAAACTTATCAGAGTAGGTCATTTCCCATGTAACTCTGGAATTGTGCTAATAACATTCGTGATATATGGAGTTACACTTTCCATACTAAAGGCTTTATTGCATGTTTTAACATTGAGGAAGATGTAAAATACTCACTGGAACTCTCTGCATTGTATTCGGAATAAATTCTACATTTAGGGATACATGTTCCCAACTCATTTACAAATGTCCCAAACAGTTCCCTGCTCTGAATGGGCCTCATGGAAAAAGTTTTCCATATGGTACAGATTCTGTGATAAAGTGGTTCCACCCATTTGTCTTCTACAGCCTACTGAAATCAATGGGGCTGCTATATCCTGAGGCAGACAGGATGTTTCAGGCATCATCTGACCTGTAAATTCCAGGGCAAGTTCTGAGAATTTTGTATCAAACTGATATTCTCTTTGTCTGTAACTACCCATTTTGAGTTTTTTTTCTTTGCTTTGCCAATGGGTTTTGATAGATCCTACAACAATCCCTGACAGACAAATTAGGAGGAGACTCCCCCTTTACATTGGTAAACAACTATTACTTTTATTTATTGTTTAAATGTTTATTTTTGAGCGACAAAGAGTGCACACAGGTGTGGGGGGGGGGCAGTTGGGTGGGAGATGTGGTGGCAGAGAGAAGGAGACAGAACCTGAAGCAGGCTCCAGGCTCCCAGCTGTCAGCAGAGCCTGAGGCAGGGCTCAAACCAACTGACTGTGAGATCAGGACCTGAGCTGAAATCAGAGGTTTAACCCATGAAGCACCCAGATGCCCCACAACTATTATTTTTCAAGATGACTCTTGGCTTTCTATAAGCTGTGATGAAATCTAACTTCCTGAAGATGAACATTATGAAAACTTTGACTCAAAAATACATCATAGTTAAGGGCCATAAGTTTAGTCATGCCCTGTAATACTTCATCAATAAATAAAAGTGGTTGGCATTCATAATGAATGATTTTATTCTGCATTACAGTTTTTCTTTAAAAATGAGAGTTTGATGTTATAATAACTAGTACTTTGGGGAAAACCAAAAGCTAACTAATTTTCTATGAAACTTGAGAAACCAAACTTTTAAAATGCCTATTTGTGCTCAGTTTGTTGAACATTAATATAGAATGTGAATGAATCTCTGGCTGGCTTTGTGCATTTTTGGCCCCTCCTTAGTCTTAACAATGTATTTATAAATAAAAATAGATTCATGCTTTAAAACTATAGCTGTGCCAGTCACATCCATCAAGTTCTGCAAGACAAGAGATTTTATTTTAATAACGCTTCATCATCTTCACATGCCAGATGCGCTGCTGTTTCAAAGTGTTTCCAGAGAAATAAGTCCTCAGTTAATAAATTATTTTATACGATGAAAACAGCTTCTGTTTACAATAATCTCCCCTACTAGCATTAAGTGAAAAGAAGTAGCATTCATTAAAACAGCAAGGGTTAGCCTTTTGATAAAAGGGATATTCTCTTCTAACAAATCTGCCTAAATAACTGTCAGAAGACTCCTTTTAACACTGGAAATAGGGGTGACTTCCTGAATAGTTTGAAGCAAAGAATAACTCACACTAGAGAGTTCGCAGCTGGAGCAATCCCAAAGGGGAATGGTAAGCTTGCTTAAGAGGACACAAAAGCAACTGGTGGAAAGAGCGATATTGACTTTAAATGCCATAGTAACTTCTTATTTAAGTATTCTGAAAATAACAATGTTTTGAAGACAGTCTCCTTGGCTTCCCAAGATAGTCAAATCATATACTCAGCTCCACATAGATGGGCATGCTATTTAAAGGAGAAGGGAGAAGAAAAAGCTGAGAAGGCAACAAATGTATTGTGTGTATGGATAGTGTCATGTATACTGACATGAATTTAGTTTGAGGTAAGTCAGTAGACTAACAAGTACATTCTTTGATTGAAGATGATATCACAGTACACATCCTACTTGGCACCCCACAAATAAAGCAGCACCATGGTAGCCTGATTACATCCATCACCCCAGTTGCAATGTAACTTTGTCCTTCTGACGGTGGGTTATGTCATGTACCTGGTTTTGGCCAATAGGATGCTAGCATAAATGATTCAGAGGCTTGTGAAAACACCTGCATGTTTCTGTTCATTAATGTTCTCTATCACCAAATTTCCATGTCCAAGTGCACTTTCTGGATGATGATGAACAAAGGGCATCAGTCATCCCAGATGAGAGCATACTAGATCATCTGAAACCAGAAAAGTCATCCAGTTGATCTCAGAGTAAAATGCTGACATGCATGCACCCTATTAATAAAAGGTTATTGTTTAAGCAATAAAATTTTGGCAATACTTCTTATGCCATACTCTGGTAGCAATGCAGATCGGATATTAAGGGAAAAGCATTAAGTGGAAGAGAAACAAGAGGACATACTTATTTAACCAAGATAAAGGCTCCCAGGCATTGATATTTTCAATCAAGGTCAATTTTATGCCCAAATTCTGTAAGAAGTCTGTTCCTATCACTCAAAAGAATAATTAAGACATCTATTACAAGATAATAGCTCTCAATTATAACTTAATTATTAATAATAACAATATTTAAAGAATATACTTAACTTAATATTTAAAAATATTTTTAAAATACTGCCTCCATACCTCTCAAGTCCTTCCTTTTGCAACTTTTAGTTGCGTCTTAGACCTAACCTATGTGACAAACTTAAGAAGATCCTGAAAATTCCTGTCATTAATTGAATAATGTCTCAAACAGATGTCTCAGTTCTAACCCCTTGAACACACAAATTTAATGTGGAAAAAGCATCTTGGCAGATGTAATAAATTAAGGATATCCAGATAAGATCATCCTGGGTTAGGATAGGCCTTAAATGTATGTAATTGGGTCCTTAGAGGAAATACAGAGAGAAGGCCATGTGAAGATCGAACAGGAATGACACTTAGGTTGTCACAAACCAAGGAATACCAGAAGCTGAAAGCAGCATGGAAGGATTCTCTCCCAGAATCCTTGGAAGTAACGTGAACCTGCCAACACCTGCCTTTTTGACATCTAACCTCCAGAACTGTGAGAACAAAATTCTATTGTGTTAAGTCACCCAACTTGTGCCAATTTGTTGTGACTGTCCTAGGAAAGGAATATAGGTGGAAAGACAAAGAATGACCACACAGATTTTGGGGCTTGAGGGAAAATACAGTGGCGAGTTTTCTGGCGAAACTTCCTAGCCTCACAGATAGGAAGCTAGAGAAAAGTGTTCAGCCAAGAACTGAAAACAGGTATAGAGAAAGCATGCAAATAATGAGAAAACTACTCCCAAGCCAAAAGGACCTGGAAAGAGCAGCCTCACAGAACAGAAAGGCTTTTTGTCAACACGTGTCTTACTGCAGTGAAATAGCAGTAGAAACACCTGACCCCCTCACCCTTACAGCTTCCATAGAGGTAAGTGATTTTCTGGTAGAAGTAGGCTACAGAGCTCAAATTTCCCTACCAGGATGACACATGTTGGTGGGGCCAAGTCAGGAGCTAAATTTTCAAGGTTGGTGGAAACAGGAAGCAGTGTCCCCATTCCTGTGATCCAGTTTGCTTGTCCAGGTAGTATTAGTAGGGATCGGCAGAAGTCAGAATGCCTATCCAGTAGCATCAAAAGTGAAGAAGGGAGGGGCACCTGGGTGGCTCAGTCAGTTAAGTGTCTGACTCTTGATTCTGGCTTGAGTCATGATCTCTTGGTTTCTGGGATCAAGCCCTATGTCAGGTTCTGTGCTGACAGTGCAGAGCCTGCTTGAGATTCTCTCTCTGCCCCTTTCCTGCCTTTTCTCTCTCTTTTTCAATCTCTCTCTAAATAAACATTTAAAAAGTAGTGAAGAAGAACAAAATGGGGCTAGTCTGGACTTCACTACCCCCAGACTTTCCCAGGTCACCAAAGCCTAACAGGGAATGGAAATTCCAACCCCACCAGCATCAATAGGGTGAAATGAAGTGATAGGAGAGGATTACTTCCTGCTGTAAGGACCAGAAGAAAGCCAAGCTTACCCTCGACTCAGTGGCAGTGAGGCAGGGCTATCGACATTTGCTTTTCCAGGAGTATTAATGGGGCTGGAGAGAGAGCTGCATTTCCACTCTAATCATATTAGGTAAGACAGTGTCGATCAGCATCCAACTTTTATCAGGGTGGTTTTAGTGGGGTCTAGCAGGAAAATCAACACCATCCTCTACTTGTACCTGCACACAACAACCAAACAGGATTACTTAGATGTTAAAATTAAGAATCAATGAGATTAAAAGTCTTATCACATGATATCCAAAATATCCACTGCACAATCAATAGTAATTCATCATACCCCAAACCAGGAAATTCACAATATGAATGAGCAAAGACAATCAACAGATGCAACAATGAGATGAAAGCCATGTTGGAGTTATTTGGTAAGTATTTTAAAACAGACATCCTAAGAATGCTAAAATGTACAATCATGAACATAGTTTAAAAATGGGGTTGAGCATCCAACTTCAGCTCAGGTCATGATCTCACAGTCCATGAGTTCAAGCCCCACTCGGGCTCTGGGCTGACAGCTCAGAGCCTGGAGCCTGCTTCAGATTCTTTGTCTCCCTCTTTCACTGTCCCTCCTCTGCTCATGCTCTGTCTCTCTGTCTCTCAAAAATAAATAAACGTTTAAAAAAATTAAAAATGGGAAACAAGAAATACGAGCAAGGAAACAGAAGATATAAAAAAATTACCAGTGTGACATTAAAGAATTTAAAATGCACTGAAGTAAAGAATCATTGGAAGGTTCAAAAATATATTGGAGACAACAGAGAAAACAGTCTGTGAATCCAATGACAGATCATGTGGAAACAAGTATTTAAAACATAGTATTACCACTTTTTAAAAAAAGATGAAAGATCGGAAAATATTGTTAAAATATCCAACTATTGCAAACAATCTACAAATTCAGTGTAATCCGAATTGAGATACTGACAGCATTTCCAGTTCACGTCTAGAACAAATAGTGCTACAATTTGTGTGGAACCACAAAAGACTCAGAGCGACCAAAGCAATTTTGCAAAACAACAAAGTTGGAGCTATTACAATTCCAGATTTCAAGATAGAATACAAACAGTAGTCATCACAACAGTATGGTCCTGCACCAGAATAGACACATAGATCAATGGAACAAAAACAGAGCCCAGAAATAAGCCCACACTGATATGGTCCATTAATCTAGGACAAAGGAGTCAGCAATATACAACAGGGAAACGACTATCTTCTTGAATAACTGGTGTTGGGAAAACAGGACAGCTACATGTAAAAGGCTGAAACTGGATCATTTTCATACACCATACCCAAACATAAACTCAAAATGGATTTAAGACCCAAAGATGATATCTGAAACCATAAAATTCCTATAATAAAAACAAAAGCAATCCTCTTTCAGACATCAGCCTTAGCAACATTTTTCTAGATAGGTTTCCTGAAGCAAGGACAACAGAAGCTCATATTAGCCATCAGGACTACATCAAAATAAAAAGCTGTTGCACAGTGAAGTAAACCATCAACAAAACAAAAAGACAATCTACCGAATGAGAGAAGCTATCTGCAAATGATATATCCAATAAGGGGTTAATATCCAAAATCCATGAAGAATTTGCACACTTCAACACCAAAAAAATGGTGATTTAAAAATGGGCAGATGATTTGAATAGACTTTTTTCCAAAGAACACCTACAGATGGCCAAACAGACACATGAAAAGATGTTTGTCACTAATTATTAGGGAAATGCAAATCAAAGCCACAAGCTATCACTTTACACTTGTCGGAATAGCTAGAATCAAAAAGATAAATAACAAGACTGATAAGGATTTGGAAAAAATGAAACCCTCATGCAGAGTTGGTGGGAGTGTAAACTGGTGAATCCTTTGTGGAAAAAAGTACGGAGATTCTTCCAAAAATTAAAAAAAAAATTAAAATACCACCGTATCTAGTAATTCCACTATTGGGTATTTATCCAAAGAAAGTGAAAAAGCTAATTCAAAAAGGTATACACATTCCTATGTTTATTGCAATATTCTTCACCACAGCCAAGATATAGAAGCAACCCAAGTGTCCACTGACAGATGAATAAAGAAGTGATATGTCTCTATCTCTAGTGGGATATTACTCAGCCATAAAAAAGGAGATCTTACCATTTGTGACAACATGAATGGACCTAGAGTTTATTATGCAAAGTGAAATAAGTCAAGCAAAGACAAATACTATGTGATTTCACTTAATCATGGAATTAAAAACAAAAACAAAGGAAACAAACAACAGATTCTTAAACACAGAGAACAAACCATTGCAAGAGGGAAGGTGGTTGGACAGATGGGTGAAATAGATAAAGGGGATCAAAAGGTACAAACTCCCATTAAAAAATCAAAATGTTTATTTAACTTATTGGGGAAGAGAGAGAGCGCACGCGCACAGGAGCAGGGAAGGGGCAGAGAGAGAGAGGGAGACACAGCATGTGAAGCAGGCTCCAGGCTCTGAGCAGTCAGCACAGAGTCCTACATGGGGCTCAAATCCATGAACCATGAGATCATAACCTAACCTGAAGTCAGACACTCAACTGATTCACTCAGGCACCCCACAGATTCCCATTTTTAAAATAAGTCACAGAGACTTCTGGGTGGCTCAGTTGATTGAGTGTCCAGCTTAGGCCTAGGTCGTGATCTCACTGTTCCCGAGTTTGAGCCCCACATTGGGCTCTGTGCTGACAGCTCAGAGCCTGGAGCCTGCTTCAAGTTCTGTGCCTCCTTCTCTTTCTCTTCCTAACAGTCTCTCATTCCTTCTCTCTCAAAAACAAATAAATAAATGGTAAAAAATTAAAATAAAAAATGCTAAATAAAATTTTAAAAACAAAGTGGGAAGAATTGCTCAATCTTATGTCAGTATTTACTGTATGTCTATGGTAATCAAGCCAGTATGGTTTTGCTGGAAGAATACACACATAGATCATGAAACTGGACAGAGAACCCAGATATAGAATAACATAAGCATGCCCAACTGGTGTTTGAAAAACGTACAAAAGCCAATTCAAAGGGAAGGTAACTCTTTCCAAGAAATGGTGATGGAACAGCTGCATATAAATAGACATATCCATAAAGAACTACAACCGAAATCTGACATGCACAAAATAAATTCAAAGTAAATAATGGATTCCAGTGTAAAACATAATAATAAAGTGTAGAGATGATAGCATCGGTGAATATCTTTAGCACTTAGCTAAATGAACAGTTCTTAGGATGTGATCCATAAATAATAAAATGGACTTTGCCACAATTAAACTCTTCTGCTGTAAAAGACCCAGATGAAAGAAGAAAAAAGACAGCTACAGACTGTTAGAAAATATCTGCAAAACACATATCTGACAAAGGCTGGCATCTAGAATGTGTAAATAACTCAAAACGCAACAGTAAAAGCAAGCAATTCAATTATAAAATGGAGACACACATAAGCACACACTTCACCAAAATGCAAATAAATATGACAAATTTTTGTACATTACAACATATTCAAAATCATTAGCCATTAGGGAAATGAAATTAAAAACTGTAATAAAATTTCCCATGTATCAGTACAGCTAGAATAAAAAATAGTGATAATACCTAATGGGAAAGATGCAGAGAAACTGGCTCTCTCACACACTGTTGATGACAATGTAAATTGTTAGAGACATTTTGGAAAATAGCTTGGCATTTTCCTATAAAACTAAATGGGCCCTCACTACATGACCCAGCAATTGCTTTCTTGGGCATTAATCCCAAAGAAATATACATATATTTGCACAAATATCTCCACAGGAATGTTCATAGCAACGTTATTTGGAATAGCAAAATACGGAAAGTTTCCCACAGGTCTTTCAACTGGTAAATAGTTAAAAAGTACTCTGCTACCGTCTATTTGGCTCCTAGGCGATAAAAAAGATGAACTATTTATACATGCAACAATCCACACAGACTTAAAGAGCCTACTTTCTTAAAATCCATCATCCAAAATTTCATATTTTAGGATTCCATTTATAAAGCATTCTCGAAATGGCAAAACTAAAGAGATGGAGAATACATTAGTGGTTACGAGGGGTAGGCAAGAGAGTGTGGGGGACATATGTAAACCCAAGGAAATAGCACAAGGGAGTTCTTTGGTGGTGGTTGAACAGTCCTGCATCTTGATTTTTGTAGTAGTGACTAAAATCTCTGTATTGAATAAAATTGCACACAGCTACACACACACACACGCGCGTGTGCACACACACACAAACCTATGCAGTTATAAAGTGGTAAAAGCCAAATAAAGTCTACAGATGAGTTAATAGCTATATACCAATGTGAGTATCCTGGTTTTGATACTGTATTGAAGTTATAGTACTGGCTACTATTGATATAGGTTGGATTAATGATACAGGAGACTCTGTACAATATTTATCTATAATTTTTGCAAAATAAAGTTTAAAAAAGAACTTCTTTGAACGTTGGAGCTTAACTTTTTAAAGTGCAGAAAATATTAAACAGATATAAAATTCTACTGATTGCTTAGTTATACTATTTTGATGCTAAATCAGATTAAAAGAATTCTGAATGTTATGCCCGTTAAAGAGGTTATTAAATTGCCACAATTATGCTACCCTGTGAAAAGTTTAAGTTTACAAGAATAAATCATTGGAAGACATTGCCCAACAGAGGCAATTATACCCCATTTTAATTAAACAAAAATACAAAAGAAAATTTAGCATCAAGTTGTCTTCATAAATAGTAAGAATTTTATTTAGAGGTTTTGTCATCTCATCACCATTATGGTTATACATATACTAATATGATTTTTTTTAGTCAGGATTAGTCCAATACATGGCATGCTCAATCAGATAGAAATTGAACTCCTTGAAAAGAACCTTGAATGGGAATTCTCAATAGTTGATAAGGAATATCTATTCTAAGGTGGAGCTTGTTATGTTTTAAGCTAGTTCAGGCCTACACTGTCCAAGAGTATCATTAATATTAACTTCTTTTTCTTTCCTTCCCCATAGCTAAAGGGTCTGAAGATCCTGTTTCCTTTCATTTCAAAATTCATTTAGCTGTCATCCTAATTTAAGCTACATTCAACTCTCCTCAAAATTACTGCCATGATTTTCTAGGTGGTTTCCCTCCTTTGCCCCTATACTGTTCTCAACAGAGAATAAGGCTATTTAAAAATGGAGTCAGATCTTTCATTCCACTGCTCATAACCCTCCAATGATTGACTTTCTCACTCATAGTAAAAGCTAGGTTCTTACAAAGGCCTACAGTATCTTATGTGACCCTTTACTACCTGTCAGACCACCTCACCTCAAACAATTCTCTTGATCATTCCATTGCTCTTCTTCAGCCTCTATTCTGTTCTTTAGGGCAAGAATGCTCCTGACCCTGGACGTTTGCATTTGCTATGTCTGCTGTTTGGAACCTACTTTCTACGTGTAAATGCATGGCTCTCCCCTTTACCTCCTTTCAGTATCTGTTCAAAAGTCAGCTTATTTTTGAGGCTTTCCAAGATTATCCTGTTTGATATTTTTTTAAACATCCACAACATTTAACACAATTGAACACATCTTACTAGGTTATTTATTGAATATCTCCCATATTCTAGAATGTTAGCTCCCTACGGCAATAAGTTTTATGTTGGTCTAGAAAGGAGGTAGTCACCATGAAACCTACTCTTCCAAGAAGGACTTCACCAAGCACAACTTTCCTTTAAATGTCTTTTTTCTTTCTTACACCCACACTCATTACAGAACCCTGGGATATATGGCAGACCAAACAAACATCAAGATCTCAGACTGAGTAACCCTAAGTGTAACAAAACAATTAGAACTCATTTGAAGAAATAGAGTCAATATAAAAGTCTCAAAATTTTGCTTAATTTAACAAGGCGTATTTAATAAAATGTTCTATGCACTGGCATAAGAAATTCATGTTTGTTTAGGACTTAATTATATATGTACTATATAATAATATTACACTGCAGATACATAGAAGTCTCAATAAGGCTTGAAAATATTATAAAGATGGGGAATAGACTCAGATATTATAATCTGGAGTCATGTTAACAATCAGGACTGGAATTTGAGCTCCCCTGTTATTTTGTATCAGTTGCTTGCATTTTGCATTATTCTTTGCTGTTCATTAACAACGACTTTTGGAAACTGGGGGTGGTGGTGACAATTCCATAAGGCATTATAATCAAGAAAATAATTTTATTATTGTTTATAACTGAAAAATTAGAAAAGCAAATAAAGCTGCTCAGGCTCAATAATCAAAATAATTCAGAATTTAAGATACTAGATACATTTTTAATGATTATATTCAGTGTTGACAAGTGTGTAGTAAAAAGATAGCCTCTTCCACTGCCAGGAGTTATAAAAAGGACTCTCTTTGGAGGATAAATTGGCAATGTATATCAAGAGTATTTTAAATGTTAATATTTTTTGACTCAGTCAATCAACTGCTGGGAATTTGTCCTAAGGAAAAGCACAGAGTTCTCTACCAAAGTGTTCAGTACATTTAAAAAATAAAAACAAAATTATCAGAGGTATCTTTAAAGCAAATGAAGAAAAAAAATTATCATTGAAATTCCATAAAAATTGTATTCAGCCTTAAAGTCATGATTTCAAGGAATTTTAATGGCATAATACTTTTGATATAAGATGTAATAAAAGACTATGAAATTATAGCATCTCATTTTTATCATTAACCCTGTTCCTTGCTAGATGTGATTGGAAAGGGACAACTTATTTCTACAGTCTCTCTGCGTTGATGGCACTTATCTCTGTTTTGCACCTAAGCAGTGAGGACTTTACTTAGTAAAGGAGTTAGGGGGTGTGGAGATTGATGGCCCTGGTCTTTGTCATGGAGACCCCATAAGACTAAAGAAGAGTTTCTGCCCTAGGATAAGCAAGTCTCCCAGAATAAAGATCACAGGTAAGTATCCAAGTTCTTTACCAAAAATACGATTTATCTCAAAACAGCAGTCGAGTATGAAACTAAAGCTGTAACTTCCCTTAAAAGCTCAAAGTTATCCTTCTGGTTCACTCTGTTGTCTTAATGCCCCTCACCCCTCCCATGGATCCCCAGCTCAGAAGTCTTTATAAGAATTCTTGCATCCTTTATTTGAAATTAGAATGTGGTGTAAGTAATATATGCATAGCTAAAGAGATTTTGTTACTCTTCGGTGACATCACAGTCTAATTTCAAATGAAAAATTGTATGTATTATGTAATTATTATATATCAGCATCATTCTAACTTTTTCCCGTGAGGATTAAAACCGTTCTAGTAGTACAATGTGCTAAGAACATCAGACTCTGAACGAAGCTTTTAACAAAAGCCACTTAAATAGTTATAAATGGCCATAACTTTGGCATCCAACAGAGATTGGGTCAGCTCCAATTGGTTTCTCCTATACCCTATAATGTATTGAAAGTGTAATGGTGGGGAGAATGAACAATTAATCTCATCGAGACATATACTCAATAGTAACTCTGACTACCTCTCTCCAATAGGCTTATTAGAGAATTATACATGGTTTTCTGGGTCTAATCTTTTGCTATTTATTTCAGTCTATTTTGAATTTTTTCTACATTGTATATTTTTAGTGAGTGTACACTTAATTTTTTATAATGAGGCACATTAGCATATGGGAAAACATTTATGAAATTTCAGTAGTGATGCTAGAAACAATTACAAAAAATTTATTTAATGTCTATACACAATGACCTCCAAAATATCTATTGGATTTACTGGTGGTATGATGTAATATCAGTAACATTTTTTGGGAAGTGAAATATGTATTATAATCTCAGTCCAACAACTTGAAATCTGTTTCATCTTCAACATTGACCTTCAAGTATTTCTGCACCTTAAAAGCCCATAGTAATGATATCTACCTTTCACAAACTGGATGAAGTTTAAATATATTAATATGAGGAAATGTATTGCACCATGTTTAATTTATATTAGATGGCTATTAAAAAATATAAACTTCATCGTGTTTGTTTGAAAGGTAATGATTCATCAGAGTCCTTCTTTGCTTATGCTTAGCATGAAATATCAAATTTTTGTAGGCAAACTACTTGAATTTTAATATCTTCTGTCCCAGCCAACCCCCTATCATCCACTTCCTTCCAAAAATTGATTTTATTGTGGAGCAGATGTAAATGAGCAGTTGTAAAGTATGTCCTAAATTCCTGGCAACCTGCTGGGCTCAGGCTGTTTTGAGTATTTTAAAGCAAGTATTTTTTTCTTTTGTCATAAATTCCTTGAAACATAAAGACTGTGATTTCTGGCCTAACTGGTTAGCCAGGAAATTGAATTATTGTTCTGAATGTCATTGTGGCCGACTTACTTCTAAGGTATCTTCAGTAAATAGTTAGCTTAAAAGGCTAATTGAAATACTCCTGCAAGATGGTAGGCTGTCAATAGCAGAGTCACTGAACATATTGTACCTAAATATGAAATAATGTAAAAAGCTAGTTGAAATTCTGTCGGTTTAAATACTTTAGAAGTAGATATGCCTCCTGAATGAGTGGGTACTCATTATTTGAACAACTTTTGGTATGTGTGTTTCAAGTCTGAGCAAATATCATAAAATAGAAATGGAACTGGAAGTCAGACAATCCTCACAAGTTGAAAGCATGGCTCCCATTTTTGGAAGAGAGCAATCCAGTTAAGTAAGTCCCTGTGTACAAGATGGAAAAACATTTCAAGTAACTCACTAATAACAATCAGCGTGTGTGCACAAATATAAAATGCTTATTAACCAATGATCACTGATAAAAAGAATCTCTCTGAAGTCATGAGGTGGAGGCCAGCTATAAAGAGGAGACAGGATTCCAAAACCATCCTTTCTAGAAGCTGAGAAAAGCAGAACTGGCAAAAAGTAATAGGAGGGCACCCAGGACAGTCATTAGGCTCACTTGACCACGATTCAGACCACTGGGACTTAATCTGGTTTTGTTTGATAGAGCTGAATGTAGTTTGGATCACAATAAAGAACCACTGTAAGATTTTTAAGATGGTTTTCCTAAAATGACTAGTTTAAGTAGATCTGCATATATACTGGAATTGGTAAATATGGAAAGATAAAAGATTGAAATACAAAGAGATTTGGTTAAAAGAGATAGGAAGACAACCAAGTGTTCAATATATAATTGCAGATTTGCAGAGTAGTGTATTTGTAAAAGCTCTCTCTTAAAAATGACCACTTGAGGAAAAAATATAAAAATGAAAAGCTTAGTAATATTTGGTCATTTGAAGCTTAAATCATGTTTTGAGTGAAGAAACAAATGTATTGATGTAGACTTTCACTACACACATAGGGGAAAAATTTGCTAGTAATTCAGTAGGTAAATTTATCAAAGCATCACATAAGTGATACATCCTATTATGTATTGCTATACCTGAATATTTTTTACAGTACTTTCTGGAAATTTTTTTTAACTCAAAAGTATGAAAAATTAAATCAAAATTCTACCACCTACAAACAGTTTACAAAATTAGGGGCCCCTGGGTGTCTCAGTTGGTGAAATGTCTGATTCTTGATTTTAGCCCATCATTTGAGCTCCACATCAGACTCTGTGCTGACAGCATGGAATCTGCTTGGAATTCATTCATTCATTCTCTCAAAAATAAATAAACTTAATAAAAACAGCTTACAAAAATATCTCAGATCATTTACATGCATATTGACACCAATTGAGAAAATCTGCATATAAATGTCCTTTTATATTTAACATGACATCAAAAACATCTTCTACACCATTAATATTTTATAGTATTTTAATAACTATATGTCATATTTTAGGAATATACCATAATTCATTTATTCCAAGTTTCTACAATAAAAATTTAATATTTACCTTTAAATTTTTCAAAATATTTCCAATTATAAAAAATCACCATCTCTCAGGTTTTGAGTCCTTTTGAATTTTAAGATTTAAATTGCCAAATGCCCTACTAAACACTGTACAGATTCACACATCCTCCAGTGTTAGTAGGAGTATGTACTCTCTACTACACACTAATGCTAGATTTTGTATTCTTTAAAAACTCTTCAGTTATATGGGATTTTTCTCTCATCACCTTATTTGGCAATTCTCTGATTAGACTTGGGCATTTATTTTTCCTATGTTTATTAACCATGTATTAAGACTTTGCTTTCAGTGCAAAGAGATCAAAGAGAGCATTTTGTTAACTACACAGGTTGGGGTCTGGCAGGTTGGAATCACAGAGCTGGCCAGGTCTGTATTGGCAGAGTATTTTGTGGAGATCCCTCCAGAATGAGGGAAGAGTTGCTCCTAATGACTAGGAAAACCTGAGTCTGCAAGCTGGGCATTCATGGCTTTCATTAAAGGTGAGAGACGCAGAGTCAGGGGAACCAAGCAAACACTGGCAAAAGACCAAAAATGCATTTGTTTTTACATTTATTCTAATCACTTGATCAGTTGACTAGTCCCTAAGTATGGATTTTTAGTATTTATGCAAACTGTAAACTAATCTAATGATGACTATGCCACATTCTGACACTTGAGTAGAATGTGTACAAATTATAGTTCATAGTTCAAGGTCATAGAGAATTATCCCCTGTGATAAAAGGACTTGGCTTCACATAAATTGATTTCCCTCTTAGAAATTTCTATTCTTTATTAGATATTCTAAGAAATCTTATTGTAAACTTACTTGATAAATTATAACCCAGTGTTTATAAAATTTGTCATCAGTTTGGTGGGGTAAGAGAGTTGATCCGTAATATCTATTTGTTTCCAAAGATTAATATTTTTCACAAAACATTCAAAAAAGCCTTATTCAAATAACAAAATATTAGATTTTGAAGCTTTTAAAAAATAGGTTTAAATCTGGATGCTGTCACTCATCTATTATATGACATGGCAAAAATTCTTGGGCAAATTAGTATTTTTGAGAATCCATTTTCTTATCTACAAAATTAAAGATAAATAGTTGATTTTAAGGACTCTTGCTAGATTAAGCAATCACATTCTCTTATGGGATATAGTAGAAATGTAATAGATTTTAGCTATCATTAATGTAAATTTTCAAGATATTCAATATTTACTGAAAAGTATCAAAACCATTTTTTCTGATGAAATAGTGTTTTGTACTAATTCATACACTTAGTAATGCCCATGGAAGAAATCCTGGTGGTTTAACATAAACAACCAGTTCGAGCTTACTCTTTATTGCCTGTGTAAATTATTGGCTTACAAGAAGGTATGAACATAAACAAATTTTTAGCATTATAATAAATTAAGTGATCCAACTGCATATGTATCTTTCACATGTGAAAATCTTACTTAAGTTGTAATTACCTAGTAGTCCTTAAGACATAGATAATTCACTAAAATGCCTAGGTTTTCTCTGATAAAGTTTAAAAAATGAATTCTAAAGAGTACTTAGTATAAAGTGCTTCAACTTACCCTTAAAATACACAAAAGAGGACTTATTTGTGAGTATATATGTATGCCACATTACAGATATGGCCTTCAGAATTTATAGCCTTTTATCAATAAGAGTACTAATACCAATCCAGTCCTATGTGCAAATTTTTGAGAAAATAGCCAAAGGACCTGTAATAGCTAAAAATTTTTAATTAAAAAAAACACAGACATTATCCATTATTCATGCACAAAGTCCTGTATGGAATTACATGCACTCATATTTCATTGCCATTGCACCATCTTAGAAATGTAAGTTGATCACGATGGCTTTCAGCTGCTCTTGATGACAACCAACCACCCTGGGCATTTCTCTCCCTTGAGCAAAAGAAGGTGACACTCATTTGCATTAAAAAATAACATTACCTGTAAGATTTTATATTGCTTTTAACTCTCTCCAGCTCTTGGGTGGTTATAAAATTATGCCTCCTTTATAACTTTAATTTCAGACTATAAGGAGAAGTTATTATAGAGTGGCCAAAGGCTGATCCAGCAAGTGGCTCTCAGAACTTAGTCTTTTATAATTTTTTTATTAAATTAGTTACAGAATATATCACGGAAACTCCTTTTTTCCTCCTTACTGGATGAGAGCTCTCTTCATGAAGAATATTTGAATTTTTGCTTTTGCTTCAATTGGTACTATAGACAGCTGTGATTGGTATTTAACTGTGGTGAAAGAGATGAACTTGTACTGCTATGGGTTTACTTGATTAAAATAGAATATGTAGATTAGAATGTAAAATTTTATGAAGAGTATCTATAAATGTTCCTGTCTCCAGGTATCTAATAATAGGAAGCCCTGTATTTTATTTTTTTTAATTAATTTATTCTTGAGAGAAAGAGAATGCGAGCAGGGGAGGAGCAGAGAGAGAGGGAAACAGAATTCAAGCAGGCTCTCAGCTATCTGCACAGAATCAGAAGCGGGGCTTGAACCCATAGTGAGATCCTGACCTGATCTCCCCTCACATCATGTCACGTCACATCACATCAGACACTCAGCCTACTGAGCCACCCAGGTGCCCCCAAGGAACCCTGTATTCAAACAGATGGAGAGATAAATTATAGAAATAGTTATAATTAAAATTAATGAATATTATTGTATCCAATGTTTGATTTGGCCAAAAATGCTGTTTCTTCTGGTAAGTCCTAATTTTTTCTCTTAAGGAATTCCCTAGACAGTTGTCTCACCTTTCTCCCTATGTTTTTTTGCCTGAATCAGACTTCATAAGATCCCTATCTTTGTCACAGTTTTCAAATCTACACATTCATCTTCCCTCGACATGGCCCCTTTATCATGTTTCAAAATGGTCTCCTTATTTCCCTCCTACTGAATTGTGTTTATGACTTCTTTTCCCTGTTATTATTGCTTTGGTCATTGTTTTCAATAGGTTATCTTATGAACAGCCTGCAAGAGATTTACATAATGAGATTGTTTAAGACAATGAATGACAAGCCCTACTTTGCACTGTGGGGTAAGATTCTCTGTGGCAGCAACCGTGGAAATATGCTTTGTTATACAATATTAAAATACTATAGTACTTACCATTTGTTAACAGTAAGTTAAAGAAACACCTAACTTATCTTTGTGCACAGGAAACCTTGAAAATCATTACACAAGTCTGTAAATATCTCAACAGAAACTGGTTATAGGTCAGCATCATCTATTAGAATATCAAAATCAAAATTGTGAAAGAAAACAATGTGTGTGTGTGTGTGTGTGTGTGTGTATATATACATATATATGTATTTCCAGCCCTGAGCTACAGTACTTAATATACTATTGGGCTTGGAACTGAATATACCATCGTATTAGGTTTGAAACCTACATATGCTTACTTAGACTGTAAGATTTCAAATATAACAAATTTTACATTTCCCAATGAGTGCCCACACAGAAATTGCACCCTTCCTCATGGAATTCAAAACTTCTAAAATGTGACTAAGATCTTTATAATTTCATGAAGAATAATTTGAAGCTCCTATATGGAGGTTAGATAAAAGTGTTCTGTATCTGGAAAACATTGAGAAAAATATTTTGTTTGCCTGTCAAGAAAGTGTTAACAGTATTTCCAAAAATTAGTAAGATTAATTGCAAGATATGAGCTATATGATATTTAAAACCCAATGATTTAGTCATGTCTCTTAAACCGCCACTGTTTATAACAAAATATAACTACATAGTTTTTAGTACTACCCTTTTATCTATGATAAGTTTGGTTGAAGCCTAGCATCCTACTTCTTGTTGGATAAAGTTACTTGAACATGTGTTTTCTTTACTGTCTTGTATAAAGGATTGAAAAAGTATTTTCAGTTTTCCTCTGGCAAACAGTATCAAAGAACATGAAAAGCACACAGAATCCTCCACCATGGGCTGTTTACAGTAACCTCGACATACTCCATTTTGATGAAAACATGCTTTCCATGAAGGACTGTTCTACCTTTCCCGTCTCTTCAGCTTATCTTGCTTGCCAAATATTATACCAGTACAACTGAAGAAAGGGGAAAAAATCTTCCTGGATCTACTAAATATGTTCCTTTCAGCCACTCATTTGGCCTAAGCTATGAACCTTGCACCTTTCATAGCACTAAAATACTTTATCTAGAAGGCTAATTATTTTGTTAAATAATTTGACTTAAATTTTCTCTGTATGAAGTTCAGGTATCTGTACTCCATGCTATGCTATTTATTTGTGTTGATCAAGCGATGGATATTTAATGAATGTGTCATGTGTATTATGGACGGTTTTAAAGCAGCCTATCATATAAATTGAGGGCTAAATGAATCCTTAATCTCATTCAGCTCTATTTATACTGCAAATGAGAAACATCATACTACAGGTAATCTTGGTCTCAAAGTCTTCTGGAACTCTTCAGCTAGGTGCTGAAATGGGAGAAGTTGGATCTGAATTGAGTAATAGCTGGTCCAACTCTAAGGCTTCCCTTGAGAAGATTAGACAGGCAGACTTATGCTGGGAAATGGCTCTCACCCATTTGTTGACATAAAAAGAGGCCCATGAAAATGTCTAGGACAGAAAAGCAGATTTCTCAAATAGTAATAGTACTTGAGGATACAGATGTGGCAGCGCCTTGGTTCTGTGTGACCAATTTTCTCTTGGAACGGGACTCTCATTAGGGTCTGTGATCCCAGGGAAAGGGATCATAGTAATGTCATGAAGAAACAAAAATAAAAACAGGACAACTCCAGTGAATCTCCCTCAGGTAGCTGACATATGAATCAAGAACACAAAGTTGACTTTATTGAGTCTTTAATGAAGTACTCAGAAGTGAGAGAAATATGAAGGAAATAGGGACCTAATAAATACCTTTACCCTACACCTAATCCTGAGTCACTGGATATTTATCTTTATTAATTTGAGTCTGAAATTATTGGTAAGAATAAACCCTTGAAAACTAGGGGGTGGTTGAGATTATTAGAACAAAATTATCTGTGTCTACAAATGGTGAAGTTTGTAAAGCCTAGCAACCAAGGAATCCCAAAGGGAAGATGATTTCTCCAGGGTTACTAAGCTGGTTAGTGACAGAAAAGGGACAAATCCCAAGTCCTTCAATACTAGGACTGTGTGTGTTTTTTTGTTTGTTTTGAGTGATAGTGAGAGCAAGAAGGAACAGGAGTGGGGGAAGGCCAGAGAGAGGGAGGAAGAGAACCCCAACCAGGCTTCACACTGTCAGTACATCATTACAGAGCCTAATGTAGGGCTTGAACCCACAAACTGTGAGATCATAATTGGAGTTGAAACTGGAGGCTTAGCCAACTGAGCCACTCAGGCACCCCCATAATAGTGGTTAAACGACTTCCCCTGTTCTCTTACTAAAACCCACGAGAATCTTCAGTTTACTGGGGTAGGAAATGAACAGATACAGAGTTAAGTGAGACAAAGAAATAGGATACAGTATTTGTTATTACAAGAATTCAGTATGAAAAGAAATAAATATAGACACTACACAGACAACTATTTCAAGGGCTGCCCTCTTCCCACCCTGTTCTCTTTCATTTTGGATAGGACAGTCTAGAATACACTCATGTCAGGTAAATTCATCCTACATATTTATTTCAGTTAAACTCAATTTTTGTTTTTCTCAAAAATCATTTTTAACTTATTTCTTTTGAAGCCTTCTGACACTGAAAATTATGGTGGGTAATATCTTAGGAAGATTAAAACAGTAGAATGAGCATTTATGCGAATATAAATAACAAACTATGTGCAGTTTTATAACCCAAGCTAAAATTACAAGGGTCATCAATTGTTGTGTTTCAAAGCATAAAATGATAACCAGCTGGAATTAGGAAAAAAATTTCCCCTGTGATATAATATTGAACAATTGGACAGGTGCTTTATGAAAGGTAATTTTTTTCTGGCCTTCTGCTAAAGCATCTAGTCTAGGTCTTTATAGAATGCCAGTCTAATGGGCCATTGATCTTTTCAGCTAATGCAATTTGTTGGATTCTCACTTTTCCAGAAGTAATCAATAAGAATCTTAAGCCTGCATTGAAAAAACAAAACCATACTACTGATTTAATTGGAGGACCTATTTAGGAAAGTGGTAGACTACATTAACAAAGAAATGATATCATAGTCACCAAAAAATCAATAAAAAATGATGTTATATATGAATTGCACTTACTGTGATAACACTGGAAACATTTATGCCTCTATGTAGAACATTATTCAAGGAGAAATGAGTGTAGTTCACAATACCGGTGTATAAATGTCTCTAAGTCAGAATTCCAGCATGTTTGACATAATTTGCACTTACTAAACATGAAAACAAAAGGGCTTTTAAGTTTACATTTCAGAATCATTCTGAGATTCATCTTCTTTGATATTTTTTTAAGTTTATATGAGAAAGAGAGAGAAAGAGAGCGAGTAAGCACGCACGAGCACACAGGAGCATGGGAGAAGCAGAGAGAAAGAGAGAGAATCCCAAGCAGGCTCTGTACTGTCAGCACACAGCCTGACGTGGGGCTCCAACTAACGAACAGTGAGATCATGACCTGAGCCAAAATCAAGAGTCAACGCCTAACCAACTGAACACTCTTTTTATATCTTTATTTGTCTGTACTTAGGTTGATTGTAGCTTTCCAGCTTCTCTATTTTAAACCACACTTGTAAGTTTTCCTTATGTAATTATATATAGTGGATAGTTAATTTGGTTGATTATATATTATCTATATTTCAACACAATATGAAATACAGCATGGGAGCTTTTTCTCCAAACGTCATAATTCTATATCCATCTAAATGTTAGCATATTTTACTGTTCTGTTCAGTCTGCCAAAGTTGTCAATAGCTATATAAGGCTCACTAAAGGACTGACTACCCCTGGTCTCAGAAATCATGAACACTCAATACAAAGAAACATCCATGAGGCTAGAGACAGGCAAGCCCCACTAAAGAGCACACCCTCTGCCCTTCCGATTGAGGACTCACAGTCTTGTCAGTTCTTATGTACTCAAGTTATTGTTCAGTATTTGTACCTGCAGAATTAGAAATAAACACCCTCAGCCATTTTCTGGGAACTAGACTCTGCTTCCTGGTGAAGTCCCTCCAAAAGCTGTTAGGATCCAGTGTGGCAGTGCCTACCCTGAATGACACCAAGGTCTGCTTAGACATAGCCGTCTGCAGTTTTCCATTCTGCCTCTCTTGACCGGCACCTAGAGAGGCTGAAATCTGCAGATTAGACACACATTTCTCAGGTATCCCTCGAATATATGACAGAATGGAGCCAGTCCCTTTTTTTCAGTTAGTATTTGCCACTCTGCCTTGTGTAGTTTTAGCCAAGTCCCCATTGCAGCATGCTAGGTTTCTGAGCTGTGATGTTTCTGGTGGGAGGTGTAAAATGAATATAGAGCATGTATAGAGGGAAGCTGTTGTTGAGACAGCTACCTTAACTTAATTTGAGAGGTAATTTAGTCTCTGCAATTGTGAGAAGATAAAAGTTTTGGTACAGAATAGGGAATTTGGATTATTTCAAATCCTTGTTTCAAACCTTTATGTGATGGTTTGCTTCTCTTGCAATGTTCTGACAATCACAACCCACTGGTAGAATACAAACATAACTTCATCAAAACAGGATACAAACCTTATTGCTTACAATCATCCATTGACATTGTTTTCACACACTAGTATGAATACTATAGAATTTGTGTCTTAATCCCTCTAGACGTTGAGTGGTTTTGGTTATATATTTTGACATTGATGACACTGAGTATATAAATATGGTGATGTTCGGCGAGGATGAATCTAGAATAAGGTCTCAAGCTGAGATACTGCCCCTTATCTTTAATTGCTTACAGGCCATTTCTGTTTGGATACACATCCACCTCCAAAAATGCACCCTTAAGGTTTATCCCAGACCAGTTTTCCTTCTGGTCACTGTTCCGCCTTTCTCTGGGTCACCTGACACAAAACACATGCATTCATCTGTGATTCATAATTTCCTCATTTTGCTTTTATTTTATATTTGTGTCTCCCCCCCCACACACACCAAATCCTAACCCATGTCAGCATGGCTCACTCATGATGTTCTAATTGATCTTAATACTAGGAGTTAACCAAAATAGTATTCAAGTATGATCTTTGATCCTACTGAAAATGGAGAATGGGTACTGGGTGCCTGGGTGGCTCAGCCAGGTAAGTGTCCAACTCTTGATTTCAGCTCAGGTCATGATCTTACAGTTTGTGAGATGGAGCCCCACATCAGGTTCCCTACTGACAGTATGGAGCCTGCTTGGGATGGTCTCTCCCCTTCTCTCTCTCCTCCCTTGCTTGTATGTGCATACATGCTCCCTCTCAAGATAAACATTTAAAAAGAAAGAAAATGGAGAATGGATGGATATATAGAGACAATATCCAGAAAAATATTCCAGAATATTGAATGATAAAGATATAGAAACCCTAAACCTCAAATCTAAGTACTGAAGTTCATATTCTTCTATCACAGTGGCATAAATTTAATAAAAACTATAATCTCCTGTGTTGGCAGGTGAACTGAATCTCCTGCCATGCTTAAGGATGTTTGTGTGCACGTGTGTGTATAGGTGTTTAATTATGAATATCCATAACTGTTCTGAGAAGCACTTTTTTAAATATAGGTAGGACTCTCAAATAGTATACTTCTACAAATTTTCCTTAAGGATAAAAATAAGAATTCTATTTACAAAAGACTTTATTGTAACATTATATAAATATTGAAAAATCTAAAACTACCAAGCATCCATCTGTAGAAATTTGGTTAATATCATTATGATTTTTGCTTATCATAAGATAATATGCAGCTATAATGTTTTCTTGTAGGAAAGAACACATGGACAGTTAGAGCAACTAAATTATAAGCCATACAAAGACCCCAAGGAATGAAGGCAAATACCCCCTTTAATGAGGCTTCTTTGTTAAGGTATTTGTATATCAAAATACACATATGCATAAGAAAGAATTCTAAGTCTCTCATGAAGTAGGAGCTAAAAGGAAAAAAGGGTGGGAGAGTATAGTTAGAAGATTAAAATTTTGCTCAAGAAATAAACGAAATGTTGAGCAATAGTTACTCATAGAGTTTACTTTAATAAAACCAAATACTAAAAATGCAGTCATTCATAAAATGTATCTCAAATGTCTTCTTAGAATTCAATGGCATGAGGATGAAAAGAATTTGAAACATTGGATTAGAAAGAGCATTGCATCAAAGTTGTTTTCAATTAAATTCAGTTTTACCTAAAGTCTAATGTTGTATCATCTTAAAATTGAATTAAAGGTATTGCCATGAATAAGCAGTGACTATTCCTAATGGGCTCAACGTGAGGTTGGTTCAATAAAAACTTCTACAAAAACACTCTAAGAGTTTATTGAAACAATAAAATATTGTATTTTGATAAATATGTTATGGGACCCAGTAGTCCCTCCCCTGTTCATGGAGGATACATCCAAGACCCCCCCAAAGGATGCCTGAAACCACAGGCAGTATTGAACCCTATATATACACACCATGTTTTTCCCATATGTACATACCCATGATAAACTTTATAAATTAGTCACAGTAAGAAATTAATAACTGAAAATAGATTGTAATGATATATGTTATGTGAAAGTAGACTCTCTCTCAAAATACCTTATTGTACTGTACTTGTGATGATGGAAACCAAAATGCCTTGTGAGGAGATGATGTGAGGGAATGATGTAGGCACTGTGATGTAGTATTAGGTCACTGATGACCTCCGAGACTATGTCAGGAGGAAAATCACTTATTCACTTCCAGACAATGGGTAACTGAAACCGCATAAAGCAAAACACAGAAAAGAGGGAACTACTGTTTTGCACTTTACATATTCTAAGACGATGTAAAGGCATTAATACATGGGAATCTTCAACACTTTACAATCAAAATAATTGCTAAAGTTCCTCGTATTAGCACCAGCATATGAGCAACTGGAACAACCTTTAATTGGCCATTACATCATCACTGGAATTATTTAGTATTAATAAAGCATTTCTCTTTGGAATGGGCATGTAGTTATTACAGGGATACAGCAGTTATTACAGTGTGATCATAAAAAACACCTGTTTCTTGAATTGGCCATAAAAATCTCTTAGCTCAGCAATTTAAAATAAGCTGATGTTGCTCTTTCAGTAACAATTGCAATTTTCTGGGTGACTTCATAACAATTGCAAAAACAATCTATTATGTGGGGGCTGCAGAAGCTGAAAAACAGGTTTTTACCCTTTCTTCATCAATATAAGCAGATACATCTATTTGTTAGATGATTTCCTTCCAAAATGATCCTGTTCTCTTTTGTTTCTCATGGTTTGTGTAAATACCCCTAAAACATTCAAAATAATTTAAAAACACTTTATATTTTTTAAAATCTAACAATCTCTATCAAATGTGGTTTTCTATTGTCACAGGATTTCTTGATTTCTTCTACGGTAATATTTAAAGGAAGGATATTTAGTGTTCTTTACATGTACTCATACATAGCTGAAAGTTTCTTGTCACATGTATCTAAACTAGCTTAGTATTATGAATCTTGTAGGAGCAAAGTGTCTTATTTCCCATCAAAAATTAAAAGCTGGAGCACCTGGGTGGCTCAGTTGGTTAAGCTTCTGACTCTCAATTTCAGCTTAGGTGCTATCACCATGGGAGGTTGCTTAGGATTCTCTCTCTCCCTCCCTCAGCCCCTCTGGGGGAGGGGGAGGGGGAGGGGGTGTGTCTGTGAAGCCATATTATTGCTACCCAACAAATCAAGTATTTTGTAATAGCAATGATACTTTGGTGTTTTTATGCACTCAAACTTCATTATTTTAATTCTCTCCCAAACTTCTGGCATCTGGCATTTCATATCTTTTAACAATATGGAAAAGGAGGATCAGAGAGCTACAGTGACATACCAAAGGTTAGGCAACCAGGAAATATCAGAGTATAAATATGATATGACTTTTGGAATCAATTCCAGCACTTTTTACCATTTAGCTTCTGAAACTTTATTCACCATTTTTGAATTATATATTCAAATAGCCAGTCAACGTGTGCACATCTTTTCATTTTACTGTATGCAAAATGTCTGAATTGTCTACTCATGCAACCAATATTTTTTTGCCTTATAAAGTTTAAAAAATTGGGGTGCCTGGGTGGCCCAGTCAATCGTGCATCCAACTTCGACTCAGGTCATGATCTTGTGGTAAATGGGTCTGAGCCCCACACAGGACTCTCTCTGTCCCTCCTCCCACTTGTGCTGTTTCTCACTCTCAAAAATATATACACAAAAAACTTTTTTTTAAATAAAAAAATAAAGTATAACAAACTATCAAAATGGCTAAATGGCAAATAGTGATAGCACCAAATTTTGGTGATGATGCCAAAACACTGACCACTCTTGTGCTTTTCTAGTGGGAATATAAAAGGATATAACCATTCTGGAAAAGAGTTGGGCAGAACTAACCATGCACTTACCATTCGACCTAAGAATTTTACTCAGGCATTTATCATAGAAAATGAAAACTTAGGTTTACAAAAAAAAATGTTCATGAATATTTATAGCAGCTTTATTTGCTGCCCCAAAGCAAATATCGAAATGCCTCAAAATGTGAGTTGTTAAACAGCCTTGTATATCTGGATCATGGAATCTTGCTTAGAAACAAAAAGGGAAAAAAATATTGATATGTACAACCTGGATGTAATCTCAAAGGAATCATGCTGAGTTAAGGAAAGCATTTCCAAAAGATTAGGAAGAGATGGGTGTGGTTACAGAGACAGCATCAGGCAACCTTGCGGTCATGAAATAGTTTAGTACCTTAATTGTAAGGCTACACAAATCTGCACATGGAAAAGATCCCATAAAACACACAAAGGAGTGCATCAAAAATTGGTGAAATCTAAATAAGCTTTATAAATTGTACTAATAGTCCTTTTGTTCCTGGTTTTAATATTGTAAATTAAATTCAATTTGAAAGCCAACGTGATAGTATTTCTAAAATTCAAAGTGCCAACATCCTTTGACTTAAAATACCAGATCTAAAAATGTAGCCAAATAAATGTACACATACCCATGAAGACTATCTACATCCATACTCATTTTAGTATCTATGAGTATATTTATAGTATTTGTACTTTTTAATTTCATTTTAAGAGAGATGCTCAAACTCATGCAGGCATGCAAGTTGGAGAGAGGGGGAGAGAGAATCTTGAGGCTCCACGCCCAGTATGAAGCACATCACGGGGCTCCATCTCCCCACCATGAGATTATGATCTGAGCCAAAATCAAGAGTCAGACAATGAGTCAACCAGCTGAGCCACCCAGGCATCCATTTTAGTTATTTTTAATTTTTAAATCTTTTAAGGTTTTTTTTTTTTTTTTAGTTTTGAAAACAATACACTAAGGGTACAGTAACAAAGACACAATTAAGTCTTACACATACTATGGGCTACCAGATCAGCATGTACAATTTAAAAAAAATTTTTTTTTAATGTCTTTATTTTATTTTGAGAGACAAAGCAGAGAGCCAGCGGGGGAGGGGTAGAGAGGGAGGGAGACACAGAATCTGAGCAGGCTCCAGGCTCTGAGCTGTCAGTACAGAGCCCAACATGGGGCTTGAACCCGCGGACTGTGAAATCATGACCCAAGCTGAAGGCGGATGCTTAACCAACTGAGCTACCCAGGCACCCCAGCATGTACAATTTGAGATCTACAATTAAGCACAAACATCCAAAGATAATCATATGTTTCTGTGGAAAATAATATTGCAATACAATATATATATATATATATAGTTGAACAAAACTCTTGATAGGAATGACATCAGGGGTAGGGAATGTCAATAGTTGGGAATCTCCCATTTCAATCTGTGTAACTACTTTATTTTTCACTCAAAAACAAATTCACTTATTACCTAAAATAACTTTTTAATATAAAAGACTATAATATTCATTGGGGAAAACAGTACGGATAGATTTGGGAAAGCGATCTGCCCTCCAAAGTAAGATGTATAACTATTACAATGTGTCCTTTGCTCTTTGGATTTATATTCACACTAAAATAATTTCTGTCCCTCGTCAAGTACTGTATAAAATTCTAGTTGAGGATTAAGAGAATCAGTCTTAACCAGCAGAGATATATTTTCCCCCAAGTGACTGATAAGCCAAGTTTCTACTTAGGAAAACAAAAATTTTAAAAATGAGTTCATCTATCTAGTCTTTTGTAAGTACGCAACTTCAAATTATTAATAAGGAATAAGAGTTAAAGTGATGCAGTTGGTTTTATCATTGCTCTCAGAAGGTCCATAAACTACCAAGTCATTTTCAGTTCCATTTAGGTAAAGGAGATCACGGCAAAAGAAGAGAAATGCACATAGATGTTGAGGATGTTGCTGTAAATATTGATGTCTAAAGCCCTAGATATTAATAAAGAGGGCAAGAAGAATGAAGAAAAGGATTTTACATACAGTCTGAAAAGAACTTACAGAAAGAAAAAGTTATGTTTGCAACTTACAGGATATCACAATTCCCCAAATCTATAGAAGTATCAATATGTCATTCTTAGCATATTTCTGCATAAAATTATGATCTACCTTTGTCAGCTTTGTCTTTAGCTCACATTTTTCGTATTTTTCATAAATGAGAATACCTCCATTTTCTCTTCACCAATGCACTCCATCAACACAGAGACAAACATATCAAGCAGATGATTTGCATGCAATTCCTACTTTTTGCCATTTTTTCTTAAATATAATTATTGTCAATTTGGGTTCTATACAACACCCAGAGCTCATCCCAACAAGTGCCCTCCTCACTGCCCATCACCTACTTTCCCCTTTCTCCCATTCCCCATCATCCCTCAGGTTGTTCTCGTATTTAAGAGTCTCTTTATGGTTTGCCTCCAACTTCCCTCCTTCCCTCCTCCATGGTCTTCTGTTTCTCCAGATCCATAGATAAGTGAAAATATATGTGTCTTTCTCTGACTGACTTATTTCACTTAGCATAATACCCTCCAGTTCCATCCACATTGCTGCTAATCCCAAGATTCCATTCTTTATCGTTGCCAAGTAGTATTCTGTTGTATATATAAACCACATCTTCTTTATCCATTCATCAGTTGATAGACATTTAGGCTCTTTCCATAATTTGGCTATTGTTTACAGTGCTGCTATAAACATTGGAGTATGTGTGCCCCTATGTGTCAGCACTCATGCATCCCTTGGGGAAATTCCTAGCCACATTTCTCATTTGTCCAAGAATTGTACCAGCATTGCTGGTCCTTGTGATGGTGTTCTTTAACCCAGAGATGGTTTAACTAACAACTTTAGTTTCTTGGGGCATCTGGGTGGCTCAGTCAGTTAAACATCCAATTCTGGATTTTGGCTTATGGTTTGTGGGATCGACCCCCCACACTGGTCAGCATGGAGCCTGCTTGGGATTCTCTTTCTCCCTTTCTCTCTTTCTAGTCCCCTCTCAGAATAAATAAACTCTAAAACACACACACAAAATAAACAGAAAATGAAACACAAAACAAAATACTCACAAGATTTTACTTTCTTAATGAAGAGGCTTGTGCTCCTTCCATTTGATTAATGATTAGCAAAGGGGCTGGCACATTCTAAACAGTGTATTTATAGACTAAATGGTAACTTTGGTAAAGGGTTCTCTATTTTTGATAATTATCTTCATTTACAAGATCACATTTAGACCATGTGAGAGTGAGCTCTAGATGCATGAAACATCTCTTACTCCTGAGGCCCAAAGCCTTAGACTCATCATTGATGTCTTTTTCTTACCCTTCAGGCTCAGCCCTTCAACAAATTCTAAAGACTTCTTTCAAAATAGATTCTGTCCCTCCACTATCTGATCCAAGCTGCTTACCAGTGGGGACATGTCATTGCCGCATGCCTCATACTAGCTAGTCTCCTAAACCAGGGATCTTTTTTTTTTTTTTAATGGTTTGAAACAGAGAGAGAAAAACAGAGTGTGAGTGGGGGAGGGGCAGAAAGAGAGAGGGAAACAGACTCAGAAGTAGGCTCCAAGCTCTTCAATATCAGCTCAGAGCCCAACACAGGGCTCAAACTCACCAATCATGAGATCATGACCTCAGCCAAAGTCCACCGCTTAACCTACTAAGCCATCTAGGGGCTCCTTCTAAACCAGGTTTCTAACCTAGTCCTCTCCAGGTCTCTTCCAGCACAGCAGCCTCAGAGACTCTTTTTAAGCATAGGAGGGGTCACATCACTCCTCCGCTCAAAGCTCTCCAAGGCTTCCCTGTGGCCAGGGACCTAGAGGACTTGCATGCACCTTTCACCTCTGTGATTCCCACCACTCTCTTCTCATGCTACGCTCTTTGCTGTTCCCAAAACACACTAGGCATGAGCCCACTGGCACCCACCATTCCATTTCTATGGCTCTCCCTTACTTCAGATCCCATAACACCTAGTTTTTACATCGCTTCAAATCTTTATTCAAATGCTGTCTTCTCAGGTAGGCTTTCCCTGTCACCTTCTCTTAAATTTCTATATATTCCCACTCTTTAACCCCCCTTTCCCTTAATAGTAATGGATTACTACCATACTTATGTGGGGAGAACGGGTGTATGGTATAACCTATTTATTTCATTTACTGTCTCTTTCCATCACTAGAATGTAAACTTCGAAAGAGCAGTCAATTTGTCTCCTTTGTTCACGGCTCATCCTTAGTTCTAGAATTGTTGCTGGCAATTAGAACTTGCTCTATGTGTATTTTATGAATGAATTCATACAAAGAATGCTATTCTATGGGGGAAAAATAACTTCAATTCTACTCAGGGATCTCTTCTTGGAATATTTGTCCTTCACGGAAGCAAGGCAGCAGGAGAGTAAGGAGGCATCAAGCAGCGCGTTTTGCTGATAACTAATTCATTTCCCCCCAAAAGGCCAGAAAGTAAGCTCCTTTTGTCAGCCCAGGAGTTCTTCCACCTAGCATTGGCATCAGGGCAAGTAGATATCTGCCACATTGTATTTATCTCTAGTTTGCACAAATAAACAAAATTTGACAGAACTCAAGAGACCTGTAATCTCATGGGCTCAGCACAATGTTTGCTCAATGTAAGATATTATTCCACCCTTTTGTGACAGCATCTCTCTTCCTGGAAGACAGCACCAATCTATTCCAATTTTTTTTTCCAGAATGTGTATATCTAATTACTGTTTCCTTCATTTGCATGTATTTTTTCCATTATATTTAGCTAGCTAGAAAAAGAAGACCTGTAACCATGGCAACCTGGGAAGGGGACTCTGTTTCAGTCTTCACTCTGCCCTCTGCTCAGTTTCCTTGAACTCTAAATGTGTTCCTGGATTTTCTTATTTCCGCACATACAAGTGCTCCAGTCTTCTTTCATGATATCCTAGCTTCTCTTAATAGTCTCACTTCTAAACTTAGTAATTTAATCAACATATGCTTTATTAAACCCTAATACACTTCTGTCTGTCAACACAGTTCTACCCTATTTAAATTATTTTTATTCAACAGTCTAAGCCTTAGCTTCCTTATCTATAAAATCAGCATTTTAACAAAGGTAGTTTTTCAGATTCCTTCAATATCTGAAAGTCTATGATGTTTCTAAAATATGCACTCAAAGACACTAGTCAATTCACAAAATTACTGTACTTTGATTTCCCATTTTAATTGGAAGATATGGGAGAAATCAGTGTTTCTCCTTGGTAAGAAGTATCCTATGAACCTGAGTTATGCATTCCTCCACTATACTGGACATACATTTCCCCCCATATTCATGCCCATCCTGATTACACCCTGTAGAGAAATTACAGGTAACAAATTGCTGATTAAACATTATAGGATTCAGTCTACTACAGAACATTAATGAAGTAGCTGCAGTTTTCCAAACCCAGAATAAAGATTTTAAGTCCTGGCTAGACACATTGGCATGTTGGGAATTCCTAATAGCTTGGACTGAGGACAGTGAAGCCAAGGAAGGTTCGTTCCTTTTTGCAAACATTGAGGTAATAGATGTGGGGATGCATCGACAGTGACAGAGGTAGTGGTGGTAGCTGTCCAGTAATGGAAGCTGATAGTGTCGCTGGTGGTGGTGACAGTTAATATTCATTAAGGGGATGTTCTAGATCAGGCACTTAGCTAAGGGCTCTAAATGCAGAATACTGATTGATAGACAAAACAATCCTATAATGCAGAAATAGCTAGTATCCCCACTCTATAGAAAGGTGCACTGAAATGGAAAGTTTTAGTAAATTGTCAAGAGATAGTTGGTGAATGGGACTTTTTTTTGACTCAAAGTTAAATTGGCCTGACACCAAAACCCAGGCTTTTAATCACCATAATGCCACAGAACTGAAGAATCTGTGATAGATGTGTATTTTAGGAAACATTACGAAGACTAGAAGCAAGTGCTATTCTGCTAAATAATGACACTCTTTTTTGTCTTTCCATTTGAGTAGAAAAAAAATTCTTTCAGATGATTATAGAGCTGTTGCTACCGAAATATCAGCTATTTTCTCCTATATTCATGGGGTAAAACAACACTGCAATAGCTATTTTTGTAATTTCAGCATCAGTATCATGTCATAATTACTGTATTCATATTTTCTTTGTAAAATTCTTAACACAGACTATACACAATTTCCTCCAAATCCTGTAGGTTTCTTGATTGAATGGTAGTTACATAATTCTGTGTAAGGCCAAACTCTTTGCATAGTAGTTTTTCATCCTACGTTCCAGGTCAAATGTTTCACAATCTACATTTAAAGTCTCCTGCTTCATATATACACATATATGTATCTATATAGATATATAGACATGATTGATGTATAGAATGTATAGATATAGCTATGCATATATATTGCCACACTGTAGCTATACATATGATACTCTTGATCAATGTTGCTTCTATATAGACATTTGTCACTATGAGTGTATCTCATGGAATTCTCTTTAGTTGGAGTGACCTTTAGGTTTACACAGCATTTTAGAACTGCCTCTGCTCAACTACTGAGGCACCAACAGCTAATAGGAACATAATGTAGTATCACTCATGTTAGTGTATTTGAGGTAAGAAACCATGATTTTGTGCATCCATATAGATGCAGGCTCTACATATGTACCTTGTAGGAAAAATAGATGCTCAGTCAACAAATATCTGAAAAAGATAATTTGAGTGCAATCAGAAACACACACATGCCGGTCTTCCTCTACCAAAAAGGAAATAATTCAGTTTAACTTTTAATTCAATGAAACTGGAATATGTAAAATGAGTAAAGGATGTATAACGAGTATAATGTTCATGTTAAGTATGTATGGAAAGATGGTCGCCCAATTCCTAGTAAATATTGTATTCAAAAGTTGCTTCAAGTACTATTAATTGGCATTAAGTTATACTTTTATATGATCAATATTAAAATATATATTATAAGTTTTAAATTATGTTCAAGAAAATACTGTATTCCATTTAAAAATGTTTGAAGAACACATAGTATACTCTATACCCTATTCTACGTGTAAGCATTCAGCAATTAAATAGGTAAAATTCTTGCTCTCATGAAGGCTGAACATTGTAATAAAAAATAGTTTATAAAACGCAAGTTGTATTATACTAACGGGATCCCATTGGTAAAGCTGTTGTGATGGTAGCTGCAGAGTGAGTGTGTGTGTGTGTGTGTGTGTGTGTTTGTGTTTCCAGTGTGGTTTTTTTCCTTTCCTGGTGCAATAATAACAAAGCATGAATAGCTAATATGTGCAACTCACTAACCAGATATACTCTCTGGGAATCTGTTTATACCTAAGCATATAATAAAGGTGAAAAAAAACTTTGAATAATGTAATTAACAGGAAAGATTATCTATTAGAATTCCAGGAAACACCAGAGGGTAACACAGAATAAACATTTACCAGCTTCCTTTCAACACTACTAATGAAATTGCAAATGGAATTATCTATATGAGTTCTAAGAAGTATGCACTGTAAAAACTCCAAAATGGTTGGTATAATTCTAAATAGCATGGATAAGATTGATAGTACACATATAGTTATAACATTAAGAATAGTTAGGGTTGCATTTTTGTATCCTATATTTTTAATTTTCATGTTAAGCAAAATATCTATTTTTTAAATGATTACTGTGATGGTTCCCATATTTTTTTTGTACCTTGATGGGATTTTTTTTCCCTTCCAAGACTTTATTTAAATCCTAGTTAGTTAGCATCTCCTATTCTTTATATATACACTTTAGAAGTATTGCTTTTCCTGACTGTGTAATACTCTACAACAGGAGGTTGCTAGCATTTATTAAATCACTTCTTTATTGTTGAATATATTAGTTGTTTTGAGATTTTTAATATTATAGATTTTTAATATTATATAAAGGTGATAAATATGAAGAGTTACAAATGATCAAATAATAAGTTCCCATTTTTCACCTATTGAGCAATATTTTTCTTTTTTTTAATGTTTATCTATTTTTGAGAGAGACAGACCAAGTAGGGGAGGGACAGAGAGAATGAGGTAGACACAGACTCTGAAACAGAGCTATCAGCATATAGCCTGACAAGGGGCTCAAACCCACGAACCATCATGAACCATGAGATCATGACCTGAACCAAAGATGGATGTTTAACCAACTGAGCCAACCAGATGCCCCTCAGGCAAAGTTTTTCTAAAAAAAAAAAAAGTATTAAGTACTGCTACTGAAGGCTTACTAGGAGTGAACACTAAAAATAGATTTATGGAATACCAATTGAAAATAATTTGATCGGAATGGAATTACACGCCAGAAACGTTAATAATAAAAGCAACTGTGAAAATTATCATACTATTCAAAAGTAGCCCCCATGAGTCAGATAATTTTCTATTTAAACATTTTAGGATACGTGAAAAATTTTAACATAAAAGTTTACTACCTAAAGAATATGCAATTACTTTATGCCCAAAGTCTCATTAAAATGTGATCAACAGTTATGAATGTTTAGGTGTTGATTTCATAGCCACGTGACTGAATGCTAAACATACAGTCGAAAACAAAATTTTGCTTTCCTCCCTCAGAATCTCTCTCAGCTCCATGGTTTGACTTTTCACCTCAACTCTGCCTTTGTGCCACACCAGGCAAGTATCAAACCAACACTGTTAGTTGCAAACGGTTGAAAGCACTCTAGTTCAAGTTGTGTAAGGATTTATTCAAGTTCATTAGGTAGCTTACCAAAATGACAAAACAAGCAAACAAGATTAAGCTTCAGTAGAAGTCTACTGAGATTGTTGCTTCTTCCAAGGCTACTGCCTATCCTGAGTCTGACACCTGACTGTGCATGCTTGCTGCCCTGCAAAGATAAAGAGCGCTCCACAAACACCAGTAAAATGAAACATCTGCATGGTCTCCTTCCTCATGCATCTCACTTCATTTAGAAGTCCCTTAGAGTGTGCATCTGATTGGTAGGGCCTAGCAGCAAGGAAGCCTGGTAATTTGAGTACCACTATATGCCAGCAGGACAAGACCTATAAAAATGGTTATGTCACTAAATATAGTAATGCTGTCAAAATTATGAGCAGTCATAGAAAAGACCAATATTGATAAGGCCTTAGCTTCCTGACCTGCAAAATATACCGTAGAATCCCTACCTTAATGTTAAAATGTCAAGGGAGCAGCACCTGGGTGATTCAATTGGTGAAGCATCCGACTTCAGCTCAGGTCATGATCTCATCATTTGTGAGTTCAGGACCTGGGTAGGGCTCTGTTTTGGCAGTTCAGAGCCTGGAACTTGCTTTGGATTCTGGATCTTCCTCTTTCTGTCCCTTCCCCACTTGCACTCTGTCTTTGTCTCTCAAAAAAGGACATTAAAAATTTTCTTCTTTATGTCAAGGGAAATAATTGACATAAAAGAAATTGGACAAAGTTAATGTCATATAAAACAGAATGATAAGTTACCATGCCTAACCAAATCTCTCATAAGGGAGGAATAGAGATAAAGAGAGAAAAGTAAGTTTTGGTCCATTTAGATCTTCAGAACACTTTTAGGGACAGCGATGCTATAGTTTCATTTAAAACTTTTTCCAGAAATCTGGACACATTTTTAAGCTTCACTACTCAGAAGCACTGTGACATTGACAATTATATTTTAATTGAGCATTAACAACTTTGTATGTAAAATCAAAGTGTGTTATATATATTAAAGAGAAATTTTAGCTCTATAATTATAGAAGACCAGGTTACTCAACTGAAAAAAATCTACACTTTCCCTGCTCTCAATTTTCTCAGAAGGGCACTTCTTGGGATGATTTATCATACACTCGTAGATGCCAGGATTCAGGTACCTCTAAGCAATGTAACACATTTGGTTATAATTTGGGGAAGTTTGGGTCAACTGTAGCTCATATTATACTCTTGTTTTCCTTTCTAAGAATAACCACTGATAATGATTACTAACTCATTGGTTCTCAAATTTAGAATTACCTGAAGCTTAGAAAAATACTTTTACCTGAGTCCATCCAACAGTGACTATAAATTAATGATTATTGTTTTTAGCATAGGCATTGGTGTTTAAAAGCTCACCAGATATAATAGATTTTGGGAAACCTTGAACCAATTTATCTGCTGATTGATGAATAATATGAAGTAATTGATCCTACAAGATCTTACAAGTCCTTACCCTACTTCAGTACTGAAATTTCTCAAAATAAAGATTAACCTTAGAAGGTCTGAATAACATTTTATTCCAACCTGTATTCAGAGGTTTAAGATCAGGTTCTTAGACTATATAATCTCTAAGAATCCTATCCACTCAGAGATAAAGAGATTAATTTATTTGCACAAGAACACTGTTACAATTAACAACAGGCCTGGGCAAAAAACCCCAGGTTCAGGATACGAGTCCAGTCCTCTTCTCACTAGGTCACTTTTTCAGGGAGTTGAGTGTACCCGACAGTCCAACTTACTTGTGCCAAGCTACTTCTGCTTGTCATTTTCATATAAACTTCACATTTCAAAGTTTTTATTACTTAACAGTACATTTGATTTTAAGTTATCAATCATTATCCCCTTACTGTGAACCTAATATAGTGAAACATTTCTCCACAATCAATTATAAATGTTCAAAAATATATTATGCCATTCAGATTTTTCTATTTCTTTCAGACAACTGTTAAATTACAATGATAAATTGAAATAGGTAACCCAATATTCTTATTCAGCATAAAGTATTATTTATCAAAGATAATTAGGCACAGCAGGATTTCCCCAAAGTCTAATATTCATCATCAAGTGCCTCACAGAGTGTGTTCTTCAGAACATTAATGTTCAAAAATGTTCTACAAAAGGAAGTTCCACAAGCAATATATCAGGCAAACATTGCATATTTTAGTTTACTTCTTGCGATTCAGTATGAATATAACCAAACACTCTGAAAAGCCCTGCAGTAAGGAATCCACTCTTCTATATGGATTTCGAAATGAAGTTGATCACAGAACCTATTTCCTATTTATACCCTATTACATTCAATGATCCCACCTGTCAAAGTCACATTAGCATTTGAATTCCCTGTGCTACCCACGTAGGGTCTTTTCCGGATACTAGACCTATAGTGTTATGGTTAGTCCTATTAACACTGCAGAGGGGATGAACATACATCATCTATCAACTTCACAAACTTGCTTCCTGCCACTATTCATCTCCACCAAGTGTTCCAATGACACACAAATATTAATTGTACTTTTAAGTACTTATATCTTTCCTCTACTGTAACCTCAAGGAAGAGCAGGAGCTATTTATCTCTGGTCATAAACCTATTCTCAGAACCTTCCTTTGTTTCTATCATGTACTTTGTAATTGCTATTTGCAGTATGCTTGAAGAAAGACGACTTAGGGGTAGGAATTGAGTCTCCTTCATTTATATAACCCCACTAGCTTTTAACACAGTATCTGAACATAGCAGTTTCATCATATATATTATTTTGTATGTATTATTCTTCACACATAGTAAATGTACATATGCTGCCCTAAATAAGAAGGTAATGAAGTCATTTAAGTGGGAAAAACATATTAAAATGTCTACTACAGAATTATTATGCATGAACAATAAACATTAGTAAACACATCTTTTCAACTTGCTCAAGGTCCATCCATTCTGTGGCCCCCTTTTTTGGCCCCCCAAACCAGAGAGAGACCCAACAAAAAAGAGAACTCCAGGCCAATATCCTTAATGAATACAGATGCAAAAATACTCAACAAGATACTAGCAAATCGAATTCAACAGCATATAAAAAGAATTATCTACCATGATCAAATGAGATTCATTCCTGGGTTACAGGGCTGGTTCAATATTTGCGAATCCATCAGGGTGATACATCACATTAACAGAAAAGATAAAAAACATATGATCCTGTCAATAGACCCAGAAAAAGCATTTGACAAAGTACAGCGTCCTTTCTTAATAAAAACCCTTGAGAAAGTCAGGATAGAAGGAACTTACTTAAACATCATAAAAGCCATTTATGAAAAGCCCACAGCTAATATCATCCTCAATGGGGAAAAACTAAAAACTTTCCCCGAGATCAGGAACATGACAAGGATGTGCGCTCTCATCACTGTTATTTATGCTCAGTGTCACTCATCATCCAGGAAATACAAACCAAAACCACATTGAGATACCACCTCACGCCAGTCAGAGTGGCAAAAATGAAGAAATCGGGAGACTACAGATGTGGCGAGGATGTTAAGAAATGGGCACCCTCCTACGTTGTTGGTAGGAATGTAAACTGGTACAGCCGCTATGGAAACAGTGTGGAGGTTCCTCAAAAAAAAAAAAAATAGCAATAGAACTCCCCTATGACCCAGCAGTAGCACTGCTATTGTGCTGATGCATAGGGGCACATGTACCTCGATGTTCATAGCAGCTATTTTTTAATGTTTTTTATTTATTTTCTTGAGAAACAGGGAGACAGCACAAGTAGGAGAGGGTCAGGAAGAGAGAGAGGGAGACACAGAATCTGAAGCAGGCTCCAGTCTCTGAGCTAGTGGTCAGCACAGAGCCCAAAGCAGGACTCGAACCCACGAACTCTAAGATCATGACCTGAGCCAAAGCCAGATGCTCAACCGACTGAGCCACCCAGGTGCCCCTCATAGCAGCACTTTCAACAATAGCCAAATCATGGAAAGAACCTAAATATCCATCAACTGATAAATGGACAAAGAAGATGTGGTTTATCTATACAATGGAATACTATATGGCAATAAGAAAGAATGAAATCTGGCCATTCGTAGCAATGTGGATGGACCTTGAGGGTGTCATGAAGTGAAATAAGTCAGGCAGAGAAGGACAGCAACCATGTTTTCACTTGTAGGTCTAACAGAAGAACCTTAACAAAGGACCATGGGGAGGGGAAGGGGGGGGGAGAGTTAGGGAGAGAGAAGGAAGGAGGCAAATCATGAAAGACTCTTGAATACTGAAAACAAACTGAAAGCTGAAGGGGGAGGGGGAAGGGGGTTGATGGACACGGAAGAGGGCACTTAAGGGGAAGAGCACTGGGTTTTATATGGAAACCAACTTGACAATAAACTATAAAAAAATTATGATGTGAACTAATAACTTCCTAGAATTATGATGGAACTCCTTGCTCTTCATAATTGTGAAATATATTCACAACAATCCTCAAACTGCTCCAATCTTCAGCTATTAGAGACACAATTCAGCAAAGCCCCAGATCATCAATAAAAGCCAACTGACCCAGAGAAAGGTAATTCTCCTATACCATATATAGGACAATAAATGCTATTTCAGTGCTCTAGCCAGTATTGCTAGAGTTCCTACTATATTAAGGGCAATGTACTAGGTTATACAGCAGGTTTAAGAATAACAATAATCCTTAACTTCAAGAAAGTAATACTAGTGTCTGTCCAAACAACTAAAATACTGTTTTAGGTAAAAGTACTTGCTCTATACAAATCAACATTTTATACTCTAAGTATTTCCAAATTGAGATCTATATTTTTCAAACCTTTTTAACATTATATTTTCCTCTCATAAAATGACCCTGTATGCATTGGCCCACATTCTCAGTGGTGTATGATACATTACATAGAAAAATCAATTTAATGCTTAGTACTTTTAATGAACATGTTTTTAGAAGTATTCCGTTTTTAAGATAGTATAAAATACATATTATTTTACTTCACACTATGCTGAAAACATTGCATTAGGGTTTCTTCCCCTTAGTTTCTCCTGAATTTATTGAGTTTCTAATAGTTCATTTTCCCCCCACTTTTTGTAAGAGTTCAAAATTTGTACATTTTATCTGAGTAATTACTTCAGTGTTAATACTTATGAGGTTTTTACATTACTTTTAATTTCTGATCTTTAAAAAAAAGTGTAAGGAACTAAGAATTCTAAAATCTTTCTCACCAACAGGTATCACCCTCAAAGTTAATTTTACAGACATTTTGCCTCATTTTACTCAATCATGAATTTAATCATTTTGTTACCTTAAAATCAGTGGTAATTTATATATCCCACATGAATTAGCAGTGTATTTTCTTGCACTATTTTATCTCACTTGATTCTGGAGGATTATCCTTTTCTCCAAGGTATACCCAGGAAGGTTTTTCTGAAAAAAACCTTCCCTTTGTTCTCACTCCTCAGTGATGATTTATGGTCAGAATGATTTGGATATGGGAGTGATTTTAATAATTTGTACTCTTTTAGTACTAGTATTTGTGGATAAAAAGAAGTCCACTGTCCTCTTAATCATTGTCATAATTTTTCTCTGGTTACTTTTAGGATAACCATCTTTGGTGTTTCAAACATCCCAAGTTTCCAGCCATTTCCTTGGCCAGTGTGAATATGTATAAGTTTTTTTCAATTCTTTGAAATCACCTGGCATTATCTTTTTGACTAATGCCTCTCTACACAATTTTTGTTACCTTCTGGAACTCCTATTAGTTGCACTTTGGAACATCTTCTATTCTCCACATGTCTTAATCTTGTTAACACAGTTCTATGCTACCTTTTGGATACTTTCCTCGGGTCTTTTTTTAATATTAATTATCTCTTCAGCTGTGTATAATGCAATGTTTAACTCCGGTTAGGTTTAATTTCACTGAAGTTTTTCATTTCTAGAAATTTTGTTTGTTTATTTATGTTGTCATCCTCTGGTTCCTCTGGAACCTCCTGGAGATTCTAACTCTTATTGAAAGTTCCATACCTATAGAATATAAGCTTTACACACATCAGGCTCTGTGCTGACAGCTCGGAGCCTGGAGCCTGCTTCAGATTCTGTGTCTCCCCCTCTCTCTGGCCCTCCCTGCTCATGCTCGGTCTCTATCTTTCAAGAAAAAACAAACATTAAAAAAAAATTTAAAGAAAAAAAAGGGGGGGCCTCCTGGGTGGCTCAGTCGGTTGGATGTCCGACTTCGGCTCAGGTCATGATCTCTTGTGGGTTCTAGCCCCGCATCGGGCTCTGTGCTGTTGGCTAGCTTAGAGCCTGGAGCCTGCTTCAGATTCTCTGTCTCCCCCTCTCTCTGGCCCTCCCTGCTCATGCTCGGTCACTATCTTTCAAGAACAAACAAACATTAAAAAAAAATTTAAAGAAAAAAAAGGGGGCGGGGGCTCCTGGGTGGCTCAGTCAGTTGGATGTCCGACTTCGGCTCAGGTCATGATCTCTTGTGGGTTCTAGCCCCGCATCGGGCTCTGTGCTGTTGGCTAGCTTAGAGCCTGGAGCCTGCTTCAGATTCTCTGTCTCCCTCTCCCTCTGTCCCTCTCTGCTCATGCTCTGTCTCTATCTCTTAAGAGTAAACAAAAAAAAAAAAAATTAAAAAGAATTTAAGCTTTATGTGATCTGGTCTGTCCAAGTTTCTTCAAGGGGTGGCTTCTAATCACCACCCCAATGTTTTCACCAAATATTATCAGTCTTTCATTTATTGTTTGGGGTTAATCACCCGGGTAAACTTGGATGCCACATCTATGAGAGGCAAAGTTTTAGAATTCCAGTTTCTCAGAAGGCACTTTCCCCCCATAAAATACTGCTAGTAAGAGGCAGTATTTCTTGCTATATTCATAGGTTAGGGAGTAAAGATTTCACAGCCATCAACATGGACCAGGCAACCCCTTCCAGAGCCCCAATTTCATGAAAGGCTGTCATTCCAATTCTTTGATTAGTGATAAGATATATTGAACTAAGTATAGTAAATAGTAACAAATTTATTTTATGGAGTTAACTCCCCAGTGTTATGTAAAGTCAGTTCCTTGTAATATGAAAAACACTTCATAAACTACAGAGCACTATATGTGTATTAGCTTGTTGAGCCTCATAAAACTTTTAAGAAAATCTTAATGATGTTCTTTCTGCTCCATTAACATACTTAGATGTTGGGGCACCTGGGAGGCTCAGTCATTAAGCATCTGCGTTAGACTCAGGTCATGATCTTACAGTTCAGTGGTTCGAGCCCCACCTCAGGTAATACATGAGCTCCGCTTCTCTCTCTCTCTCTCTCTCTCCTTCTGTCCTTCCTGGGATTCTCTCTCTGCTTCCCTGCTCACTTGTTCTCTCTCTCCCTCTCAAAAAAAAAAAAAAATCCTTTGATGTTCAAACATTATTTATATTCTATTTAAGGGTGTATGAAATTTTATTTAACTCCTATTTTGGACGCATAAGATCTTCTCATTTAAATTCTAAAAATTATAAAATTTTAATTTAAAAAATGGATTTAACAAATTAAAAAAAACTTATCTTCGTTCTCTCAAGTCTAAGTATCATGGCTATTACAAGGGACTATTATAAGGCTGCTGGGAATAGCCTGTGGTTCACTGATTGCATTACATTAGTAAGAGGTTTAGAAGTCACGAGAATAAACGGCACAGCATAAGGAATATCATCAATGACATTATAATAGCGTTGTATAGTGACAGATGGTTGCTACACTTGTTATGAGCACAGCATAACCTATAAAGAAGTTGCATCACTAAACTGTACACCTGAAACTAATGTAACACTGTGGGCCAACTATATGAAAATAATTTTTTCAGATATTATCTTGTTTTTAATGCCCATTTTATTACAAGAACAGCATTAGATAAAATTTCCAAAGCAACAATCAGTTCATTTAATCACATTGCCTATATAAAAGAAAATAAAACAAATATCCAAAACTTGAGTAATAGGTAACTCAGTCTTATTGCCACTAAAAAAATGGAAGTAATTTTTTTAAAAATCCAATGGTTTTCTTCTAACATTCTTGATTCTAATTTTTCTATTCTAATGTAATGATTATTCACATGGTGAACTATCATTTAGATGGATCTTCTCCCTGCTTCCTAAGTCACCATTTTTCAATGAAACATCAAGATTAGTTCACAATAAGTAGTTAACGAAGTATTGTATATGTTGACATCATGGAATATGTTTTCAGAAATCTGAATTTATGTTCTAATTCACTAACTACTAGCTGTGACCTTGGGGTAAATTACTGAAGCACCTTCATTTACCTCACTTACAGTAGGGAAGATCTAATTATTACTGAGTACCTAAGCAGGGCTGGCTGTGTGACAAATGCTTTCAATACATAGACTTAATTAAATGTCACAACATCACCATTGAGTTCTATCCATATTGCGGCAGAGTTGAGATGAGAAACTAAGTGATTTTATGTCAAAACTGTATGTTCACTGCTCAGTAATAAAGTGACTGCAAAAATAGTATCAGTAATTCCAATTTCTTAGTTTAACTTGGGTATAGAATCATTGAAGCTTTTATTGTCAATGTCAAAAATAAGCAGTTAAAAGCCATGGAGTTTTATTTTTGATAATTTACATAATACACAAGGTTTATGATCTTTATGCAAAATTCAATAGTATAACTAATTTTGCAATTTTTTAAAGTCAGGTTTACCAAGGCCCAATGGACATAAAGCAAAATTCACATATTTTGTGTAGACAGATATATGTGCTATAAGAAATATATATATATTTAGTTGATGTTTGGATTATAGGAAATATATATACAGTTGACTCTTGAACAATGTGGAGGTTAAAGGCCTCAAACTCATGGGCAGTCAAAAATCCATGTGTAACTTCTGACTCCCCAGACATGTAACTAATATCATGCTGAGGCTGGAAGTCTTGCCGACAACTAACAGTTGATTAACCCATGTTTTATATGTCACGTGTATTATAAACTTTATTCTTACAATAAAGCTCAACCCAAGCTTTAAAATAGGCCCAATAAAATGGACTCAAGCAGTCAAATCCATGTTGTTCATGGCTAACTATGGCTTTTTAATCACTGTCATTATCAAGATAATGAATGGTTCTATTCCCTCCCAACTTTCTTTAATCCCTTCCACCACTTCTAGCACTATATTGAATGGAAATGATGAGAATGGACATTCTTGCCTTGTTCCTGATCTTACAGGAAAAATTTTCAGTTTCAATATTGAATATGATTTTAACTATAGGCTTTTCATGTGTGGTTTTTATTCTATTGAGGTCAATTTATCCTGTACCTAATGTATCCTATGTCTAGCATTTTGTCAAATTCTTTTTCTCCATTTATTGATACGATCATGTAATTTTTATCCCAGACTGAGTCATGAACAAATAGAAAATCTGAATAGACCAACAAGTAAGGAAACTTAGTCATTTAAAATATTCTAGCAAAGAAAAGCCAAGGAGATGGTTTCACTAGTAAATTCTACCAAGTATTTCAAGAATTAATACCAATGCTTCTCAAACACTTTCAAAAATTTGATGAGGTACCACTTCCTGCCTCATTTTATGAGGTGAGCATTTCCCTGACACTAAAGTCAAACAAAGACACTACAAATGAAGAAAACTACAGGCTAATACCCATGCTGAATGGAGACACAAAATTTCTCAACACCATAAACCAAATACACTGTACAGACAGACGTGTAGAGAACATATAATCCAACAGAATAAACATTATTTTCCAACACACAGATCATCTGCTAGGATAGATCATATGTTAGGCCATAAATAAAAGCCTCAAATTCAAGAAGATAGAAACCACATCAATGGTCCTTTCTGACCACAATGGTATGAAACTAGAAATCAGGACCAGAGTAAAGCTGGAAAATTTGCCATTCTGAGGAAAATAAACAACACACTCCTGAACTACCATCAATGAATATATCAAAGGCCAATATTTCAAGACAAATGAAAATGGAACTACAACACACCAAAATCTATGAAAAACAACAAACGCAATTCTAAGAGGAAAATGAAAATGCATTTCATTTTAAAATCCAAAAAGATCTTGGGTTAAATGGATTATGGTTATTAAAGAGGACACTTGTTGTGATGAGCATTTGGTGATATACCTAAGTGATGAAGGACTAAACTCTACACCTGAACCTAATATGATGTAGGTTAACTAATTTAAGTAAAAACAAGGAAAGAAACAACAAGAATGAAAGAGAAAGAAGAAAGGAAGAAGAAAGAAAAAGAGAGAAAGAAAAAAACATTTCAAACAATGTAACTATCCTCAAGGGACTAGAGAAAAATTAAGCTGAAAAGATGGCAAAAGGAAGGAAATAGTAAAAATTAGAGCAAAAATACATAAAATAGAAAACAGGAAAATAGTAAGGATTAAAAAAAAAGTTGGGTTTTTGAAAACATATGAATGACAAATCTTTAGGCAGACCAACTAAGAAAACACAGGAGCCAAATTAATATAATTATGAAAGAAAGAGGAGACATTACAACTCCTACCATAGAAATACAAAAGATCATAACCCTCCATGAACAATTGTATGTCAATAAAATGGATAACGTAAATTAATGAATAAACTCCTAGAATCATATAGCCCACTAAGAATTAACCAAGAAGAAATAGAAAATCCTAGCATACCAATAACAAGTAAAGAGATTAAACTGGTAATCAGAAACTGGGATCCCAACTAAGAAAAGTCCCTAGCCAGATGACTTCACTGGTAAATTCTGCCAAACATTTAAAGGATATCAGTGCAGATCTTGCTCAAACTCTTCCAAAAACTTGAAAAAAAGAATATTACCCAACATATTTTACAAGGCCAGAACCACCATGATACCAAAACCAGATAAGGACACCACATGAAAACTATGAGTAGAAATCCATGATGAACATAATTCTCCACAAAATTCTAGCAAAACATTCAGCCTATCAAAAGGATCATACATCATGACCAAGTGGGATTTACCCCAGGGACTCAAAGAAGATTCATAGTATACACAAAAATTAATCCAACACATGATATTAATGGAAGATTTAAGTTCTGTAGTTCAAGGTATCCTTTCCTTTTGGTGTCCCAGTCAAAATAATCTTACCTAATACAAGGTCACAAAGATTGTCTATTATACTTCTTTAACAAGATCCATGTTTTTTTAATTTTTATTTTTTAATAGTTTATTGTCAAATTGGTTTCCTATAACACCCAGGGCTTCTCCCCACAAGTGCCCCCCACCATGACTATCACCCCCTCCCTCCCTCCCCCTCCCCTTTCAGTCCATGGTTCCTCTTCAGTATTCAGTAGTCTCCCTTGATCTGTGTCCCTCACTCTCCCCCCCCCTCTTTCCCCCTTCCTCTCCCCATGGTCCCCTGCCAGGTATCTCCTATTAGACCTATGAATGCAAACATATGGTATCTATCCTTCTCTGCCTGACTTATTTCGCTTAGCATGACACCCTCAAGGTCCATCCACTTTGCTACAAATGGCCATATTTCATTCTTTCTCATTGCCATGTAATACTTCATTGTGTATATATATACAACACACACACACACACACACACATATTCTTGATCCACTCATCAGGTGATGGACATTTAGGCTCTTTCCATGATTTGGCTGTTGTTGACAGAGCTGCTATGAACATTGGGGTACACGTGCTCCTATGCATCAGCACTTCTGTATACCCTGGGTAAATCCCTAGCAGTGCTATTGCTGGGTCATAGGGGAGTTCTATCAATAGTTTGCTGAGGAGCCTCCACACTGTTTTCCAGAGCGGCTGCACCAATTTACATTCCTACCAACAGTGTAGGAGGGTGCTCGTCTCTCCACACCCTCACCAGCATCTATAGTCTCTTAATTTGTTCATTTTAGCCACACTGACTGGCGTGAGGTGGTATCTCAATGTGGTTTTGATTTGAATTTCCCTGATGATGAGTGACGCTGAGCATCCATGTTTTAAGAGTTAATATACCTGGGCTTAGGAGTTAACATCAGTGTATGATACAATGTGGCATTAAGATTTACTCATTTATTATTATTTTTTTTAAGAGAGTGAGCGAGTGTGCATGCATGCAGAGGGGAGAGGCAGAGAGAAATGGAAACATGTAACCCAGGCTCTGAGCTGTCAGCACAGAGCCCAACACAGGGTTCAAACTTGTGAACCGCCAGATCATGACCTGAGGCAAAGTTGGCCACTTAACTGACTGAGCCAACCAGGCACCCCAAGATTTACTTATTATTAATGTTCAAGTTTTCCAGCACAAATTATTGAAAATATTATGCTTTTTCCACTTTGTTGCTTTTATTAACTCTATATATGGGTCTATATCTGGGCTTTCCATTCTGCACCATCTGTATGTCTATCCTTTTGCTGGCTCCTATTTGTTAACATTAGTCTGTAGTTTACATTTCATGTGACTTCATTGTTTGGTTTGGCGGGGGGGGGGGGGGGGGGGGGGGGTTGTGGTTTTCTGCTTTTTGAGACAGACAGCATAAGCAGGGGAGGGTCAGAAAGAGAGGGAGACCCAGAATCTAAAGCAGGCTCTAGGCTCTGAGCTGTCAGCACAGAGCCTGACGTGGGGCTCGAACCCTCCAACCATTAGATCATGACCTGAGCCAAAGCCAGACGCTTAACCAACTGAGCCACCCAGGTGCCGCTCATTGTTTGGTTTTGAAGTCAAGGTAATACAAGCTGTATAACAGACATTATAATCTGTTTCCTTCACTTTCATTTCCTAGAGGTTTCTAATTTTTTTTAATTGTTGTTTTGATACAAGTGTATTGAGTTATGAAAGCTAGTACTTCCTAGAAAACCAAAATTGTGAAAACCGGTTGTAAGATCTACAGTCTTTTCAAATTTCAAGTATACAACAGTATTTTAACTACTATCACATTGTAGTACATTATTGTTCTAGAATTTAATCATCTTCTATAGCTGATACTTAGTAGCCCTTGACTAACATCTTCCCATTTCCCTCTCCACCCCCATGACAGATATATTAATTAGCTTGATTCTGGCGATTACTTCACAATGTATATATTAAAACACTCAGGTGGGGTGCCTAGGTGGCTCAGTCAGTTGAGCATCCGACTTGGGCTCATGTCCTGATGCCATGAGGAGTTCCAGCCCAGCATTGGGCTCTGTCTGAGCCCTCAGTGCTGAGGCTGCTTCAGATCCTCTATCTAGCTCTTTGTCTGCCCCTCCCTCAAGCTCTCTAAAATAAATAAACCTTAAAAAAAAAAAACACTAGGTTATACACCTTAAATACATACCATTTTTATTTGTCAATTACACATCAGTAAAACTATAAATTAAAAAGTAAAAAAGGGGAAGTTTTTGTTATAAATTTATGTATTACTTCAAACATATGCTTAATGTACACAATTGCTTTGAGTTAGAAAGCAGTTAGAAATTATTTCAGTATGTCTAGATATATTTCATAGCTTCTTGTTACTACACTAATTCTTTCTGATTTTTCTTTGGAGAGGGGAAAAAAAAAATCAACGCAGCTGTTAATTAAGAACTAGATTTAAGTAGCACAAGCAAAGTCCTTACATACTTGTGAATTGGTGGCAGTGGGGGTGGGGGTTTGCCCTCAGAAAATGTGGAAAGATAAAAGGTAAAGAGACTTTACAGTTTTTCTCCTTAGTCAAGAATGAAAACTTTCAGCAAAAGGTATTGTGAGTACTACAAAGCTTCTTTTAAAATTAAATTATGGGGAAGTTCATTTTAATTGGGTAGCTTGCACAGATCCCTTAATATTTTTCCCAGCATATTGCTATTTCACTTAGGACTTTACCCTCAAACAATTAGGACCAGTATTTCATAATCACTTACAGCATACTTCTAGGTATACTTTCTCAACAAATATCATTTTAATAACATTTATTTATGAGTTTAATTAAAAGCACCATGCATAGTGCCTCCAATCTAATAAATACTGTATTTTAGCCTCCTTGTACTCTTAGGTTTAAAATAATATTCACACACTAGACTCCATTTCTTACAGGACTCTTTTGGTGTATGAAAAAAGAACATTTGTATAACTGACAGATGATAAAACATCTAAATATAGAGAAACATTCTGGCCATTATCAAATGACTGAGGACTGAAAATTTAAATATACAACAATTCAACTTAATGCATTCTGTTTTCTCAATTACAAGACTGAAATATTAGGCAACATACAATATTAAGACACCTAGTGGGGTCTTTAAAACTAGAAAAGTAGAAAATAACAGTTTAAATTTTTTCAATGTTTTTTTAAATTTATTTTTGAGAGCGAGCGTGAGAAAATAACAGTTTAAAAGAGTGATCTCCAAAGTGAGATGTATGAGCCACGAAGGGTAGAAAACACATTCCACTGGGGATGTATTGGGCAGACTAGTTGACACTTGTGTCATGGTTTTGGGCACTAGATACCTGTTTAAATTAATTCTTATGAGAATCCTACAGTACAGTGCCTCATTCTAGATGAGGTAAGCACAATGGGGGGAAAAAAGTCGAGAAAATAAGTTTTCTATGAACATTTGTCAATAAGAACATTTAGTTTTAACAACATTCAATATTTTTACTGATAGAACATGTAATTCCTAACTAATGGACATTTATAGTTTATAACTTTGTAAAATGTTTTCTTCAACAGGGGATCAAAATTTTGGAGACCTCTGATGAATTACTTTGGAGAGGTTAGTTCCATTTAAAGGGAGGGAAAGAAACTTAGCATGCCTTATATCTAAAACTACTGATTATTCTAATCAAAGACTATATCAGTTTAAAACATTTTTATGGATGCTATTTTTTCACAGGTTCAATGGTAACTTAAAAAGGCCAAGGTAATCAAGAAGATAGAAGAAGCTGCAAACAGTTTTACAGACTGCAGGTCACAAAACCAGCCCCAGCTCCAGTTTGGTTTTGCCCATTTTGCTGAGGTTATGGCTAAATTAGGATGCATTCACTATAGCGCCTTAAAGGAGATATAAAAATGCAAGTCCATAGTCAGAGTTTGGGGATAGAAGGCATATTTTCTCTTCCCAAGAACTTCATGTGTGCTTATTTTCAAAGTTGGATTGCTTCCTACTCGGGGTAGTCAATCTCAAAACAATCTCCCTTACCTTCCCCAACATGCATTTATTAGGGGTCCAACTGTGTGTCAGGTAATTTTTTCTGATGTAATTGACCTCATTTCTAACTATGTGAGGTGATAAATGTTAACATTTGTGGTAAACGTTTTACCACATTTACATCAAAGAATGTTGCACACTTTAAACTTATACCATGTTACAGGTCAGTTGTATCTCAATTAAGGTTGACTATTCCCACTGTGGCTGGCTTATTGTAGTGGTTAGAATTGTCTGGGTATTTCCAAATTTCTTCTGAGTACATTTCTCTGTGGTATATTCAGGATTTTTTTTTTCCCCATCACTGATGAAATTCCAATATTCCTGAGGAGGGCTCAGATTTTTAAAGACATTTCTTTCATTCAATGGAGTGGGAAACACAAGCTTCCAGTTACGGAATGAGTAAGTCATGGGAATAAAAGGCATACCACAGGGAACATATTCAATGATACTGTAATAGTGTATGGTGACAGATGGTAACTACACATAAGGTACAGAATTCTCAAATCACTATGTCATACACCTGAAACTAACGTGTGTCAACTATAATTCAATATAAATTCCATTTAAAATATAATTTAAAAAACTTACTTTACATATATATGTAACTCCTTAAAATTTCAAAAACATTACCCTACTTAATATTGCAGGTCTATGAAACAGATAGTAGCAAAGATACGAACTTTGTCTTACAGCAGAAGAAACTGAGTATTTAAGCTGTACCAGGTCACAAAATTCGTCAGTGGTAGAGCTGAAATTAGACTACACACAATTGATTTCAGACTGTGTTTATGGGAATGACCACATAATCTCCCAAACTGGGACACTTTGAAGAACAAAGAAATCCTCCACCCAATGGTTAGGAAGGCATTCATAGTTTCAATTGAGACTGTTTGGATAAACAAGAATATATGGTCATCCTAAGTAAGACCAGTAGAGCAAATATGAAAAAGGCATTTTTTCTTCTATTATCTCTCGTGGGAAGGCCACATACTGCAGAGTCAAGCACGAAAACAGTTCATTTTACCTTAGCCCTTCCAGGGTCAAATCTACCTCTAAAAGTTTCATGAAGCTCCTCACCAGAAAGCGCACACCCACATATGCAGCCATGTGCACTTACAAACATGCATGCATACGACTGATCTATTTCTAGGACTCCATTCAGTGTTCCTCACTATGGACTTTACACACCGATTATGAATCCCTGATTGAGACAAAGTAATTCAGATTTAACAATCTTATCTATTCATTTGTTAACACTAAGACTTCTAACTTATGTCTAAGAGCATTTGACTTGCATTCTGCTTAACTTATTTAGGACTGAGATTTTTCATGAAGAATTATTGTCAGTGAAAATATATAATCAATTTTCTTCCTTCGGCTGTCTATTATTTTTCAGGTACGAAATATGTATGGATAACAAGAAGATGAGTAAAAGGACCAGAAGCTTCTCCAAACATTACACTAATATTTGCTATTAAAAACTAAAGCCTTTAGAACCTCCAATGTTACCCTCCTATTCTAGTGGTAAAAGTCTTTATTTTTGGATATTACAAGAGATTTTTTTTTAAACTGACTACCTACTAAACCAAATTGATTTGGTGTAGATCACCAACTTGAGACATCACCCTGTTTTACTGTCCTATTGATTAGTTACAACTGTATAATCACTTTTAAAGTAACACAAATAGCAACTTAAATTGGCTGATGGGATGTTTGGAGACCTAAACAGTGAGCAAGAAGTATTAATATTGAAAGTGCAGATGAAGTTTCAAATTTGATTAAAAATGTCCATGCCTATGTGGAAAGGATCTATGTGGACAAATGGATGAAGATCATTAGACTATACACAGAATCAGAACTCAGTTAAGATTAGAGATTATGATAAAATGGAGTTTCTGTAATTCTACAAAACTGAAGGCCATTGTCTTGTTCAAAAGCACCAACAATTCTTTCTGCTCTAAAGGAGGTAATGGGTTTCCTGATGCCAAGTTTGGTGCAAGAGGGTCATGGATGCCTCTAAGCATTTGCTATCAAGGGTAAGGATGCATAGGTTGTTGGTGAGAGTTCAATTAACAGGAGTTATTTAGTTACAGGTTTCAAAGGTCAGTAACAGAGCCAGAACTGGTCTTGTGTTGATGCTTTCATAGGGAGCTGTCACCCCTTCCTAGCATCTCCACAGATAGATGTGCCATTGAGAGATGCTTCCTCTGTTCCTGTATGTGTGGCTATTTCATTTGCAGAAGAGTAAGTGTATACATTTCATTTTAAAGGAGAGCTTAAATATATAGCTAGTTGGGGAGCCTGGGTGGCTCAGTTGGTTGAGCGTTCGACTTTGGATCAGGTCATGATCTCACAGTTTGTGGGTTGGAGCTCCAAATAGGGCTCTGTGCTGACATCTCAGAACCTTGAGCCTGCTTCAGATTCTCTATCTCCCTCTCTCTCTGCCCCTCCCCTGATAATGATCAGTATCTGCCTCTCAAAAATAAATGTTAAAAAAATAAAAAAAAATATATAGCTAGTTTCTTATGGTCTCTTCCTGTCAAGATATTATAATTCCAATAGTTCCCTATGTAAAAAAAATATCCTGTATTTCTTTAAAAATCTCAGTAATCAAATTGTGAAATAGACAAATTCAAAGACCATTTTCAGCATAAGATAAAAAGTGCTTTCAATTAAACTTAAAGCTGTTCAAGTTCTTAAATCATTTTTTATGTATGCTAAACATGTCCCTCAAAATCTCATATGCTCCATTGCGTTTTAAGGCTTTTATTTAAAAACCAACACACCAACAGTAAATATATATTAAATATAGATAAATTTTACCAATTCTAATTAAGAGAATCAAAGTGCTCACTTTTAATCTAAATACTACTTCCACTATTGCTAGAAATGTTTGAGAGCAGTTATAGTTCATACTTCCCTATGTATACTATTAGTCATCACTATAGAGTAAGGAAAGCACTTTATTTTTCTTTTAATTTTTAATATTTATTTTTGAGAGACAGAGCACTAGCGGCCAAGGGGCAGAAAGAGAGGGAGACACAAAATCCAAAGCAGGCTCTTAAGTTGTCAGCGCGGAGCCTGACACGGGGCTCTAACACATGAACTGCGAGATCGTGACCTGAGCCAAAGTCAGACCCTTAACTAAGCCACCCAGGTGCCCCAAGAAAAGCACTTTAAAAATATATTAGAACTTGAGCCTTTCCAGAAGTACTGCTGCATTTCACACAGCTACCTTGGAACCATGCTATCATTGTACAAAAGTCTCAGAAGTGCTCCTAGAGACTGTGGTTTCCTTTTTATGTCTAAAATAAGAGTCTTTACTAGTGAAGGATGAATTTAAATTTTGGCAATCATCAAAAGTCCTTTAAAGCTAATTATGCTCAATGAGAATGGTGATCAAGGAAAGCCAAATTGCAGTATTGTTTAAAGAAAAGTTTTAAAGATAGCACATCATGAACCAAAGCAATTTGATGGTAAAAATGCCAATCCATTAGATTTCAAACTAGACCAGGACTAAAAAAGCTCAAAACAGGCTGAAAACAAATGGATCTCAACTCTGGCTGCACTTCAGAATTAGGCAAGTAATCATTTTAAAAAACCTTGATTTACGAGCATAATTCATTCCATACTTATAATCCAAAGCACTTGTGTATCAAAGCAAATTTCAAGAACCATTGGCTCAGTTGTGATCATGTGACATTCAGCGTCATGTACTACTCATATTGCAAGACATCACTTGCTTATCAAGTTCAAATTTATTAGATATATTTGCACACGTTGTGGAACACTCACATCACAAGGTACTCACAATCCAAGGTTTTACTGTATTATGGCTACTAGGACCATTCTTTGTGTTTAAATTTAATCCTAAGTGTCAGCATACTGTTTAGAATGGTAATTATGAATAAAGCTGATTCAGAGCAGCTATATTTAAGAAAAGATTTTTTGCTAGGTAATATCAATATTGGATATGAAATGCTAAGAGTTAAAGCTCCTAGCTGCACGGAGATGTTGCAGCACAGCTGTCAGTTACTATGTGGTTCAATTTCAGGTACAAATGTTGCCAACATTTCATCCTACTGCTTTCCCACTTTGTCGAGGATACCTAAGCGATCATTAACAATTTGTTGCCTTAGTCCTTATAATTGTGACCTGTTTAAGACATGCTGTATCTTTGGGGATGGGACATGGTACTTTCATCTATTATTAGAGTACACATTCATACACCCACACAGCAAGCACACATCTAAGCAAGTTATGCTGATCAAGCATCTGAAAAGCACTTTTGGTGGAAGAGCATAGATGGAGACTGAGAACAAATTAAAAGGAGAATCTGAGGAGACGAAACTGACAATTTCATGCCATCTAAAACAGAAAAGTATTATACAAAGTTGTGGATTTCTACAACAAATAGGCTTCAAAATTCTTTCCAGCTTTATACTGTGTATATAAGTCATTTTTAAAATATTTAAAGATGTTCAAATATGATCAATACTAGAGAAAGTTCAATTTTTTTTTTTTTTTTGAGAGAGCATGTGCGAGAGGGTAAGCCTGGGAGCAGGGACAGAGGAAATGGGAGAACGAGAAATGGAGGCAGATTCCGTGCCCAGCGCAGGGCCCTATGTGGGGCTCAATCTCAGGGCCTTGAGATCATAACCTGCAAATCCTCATATTCAAGATGACCATTTGGAGTACACCTTTTACTTCTTAGTCAAAACTTAGTTTATTCCCATGTACTCTATTAAATATTTCATATTTTTGTTAAACTGTTCCTTGCAAAAATAAGAACTTCTAGTATTCAATAGCTGTGTATTTTATGTTCACAGGGAAGAGGTTTTAAAACTTATAGGCCTGATACATTTAGGAACGCTTAATTTACTGGAATATAATTAATCTAGGTTTCTAACTATGATTTGCAACAATCTAGATCTTAAGTTTCTATCTTGTATGAAAATAAAAATCTCCCCCCTTATTCCATGTCTGCCATCTAGGTCTTGTATATAGGTCTTGTATACAAAGGAATTATCTCATGTCTACTTTAGAATCACAAGAATAAAATACTTCAGAGGCACCTGGGTGGCTCAGTCAGTTAAGGGTCCAGCTTCGGCTCAAATCATGATCTCATGGTTCATGAGTCCGAGCCCCACATTGGGCTCTGTGCTGACAGCTCTGAGCCTGGAGCATGCTTGGGATTCTCTGTCTCCCTCTCTCTCTCTTTCTCTGCCCCTCCCCCGTTCACACTTGGTGTCTCTCTCTCAAAAATAACATTAAAAATATTTAAAAAAATACTTCAAAGCCACTTCCACCTCTATCCATAGCTGAAAATAGATGGTATCAAACTTGCCTTCACTATAAGCAATGCATTCCCTGGGAAATGTTTACACAGCAAGTGTTCTCATCATAGGACAAATGGGTAGCAAAGACTGACAATATGCTTTGTATGTATAGAACCTGTTCATTTTGATGTTTAAATATTCCGCTTTAAAGAAATTGAAGTGTCCTTTTCTTTCAAACATTAGAATGCTAAAAGAACCTGTAAATACATCTTTTCATTGGACGGTGTCCTCCTTTCTAGTTCCATCTTATTGGCCTGAAGAATGTTGATTTCAGTATTGTTATGGTTATTCTCAACTCTATAGGCATGTAATAGTTCTTTGAAATCCTTGCTTGCAAAATGAAAATTGCCTAATTACAAAATTAGAACATTCTGCTTAGTATCTTTAGTGATTCGCTTACTACTGTCTTATATTTTACTTCTCATACAGGATTTAGTCTTAAATGATTTATTTATATAAAAATAAAATGAATACCATGGTCCCTGACATGGTCATGAAAAGTAAGCCTATTCAATATATTTTATTTAAATGAAAACCAAACAATTTTTTAACATTAAAAGGTAGTTTTTTTTGTGGGGCACCTGGGAGGCTCAGTTGGTTAGCCATCCGATTTTGGTTCAGGTCATGATCTCACAGGTTATGGATTAAGCCCCGCCCTGGACTCTGCTGACAGCCCAGAGCCTGGAGCCTCCTTCAGACTCTGTTTCTCCCTCTTTCTGCCCACCTCCCACCCCACCTCCTGCTGTTTTCCAGAATTAAATAAACATTAAAAGTTTTTTTTTTTAAAGGCAATTTTCCACTATGTTCAGGCTCATCTAAAATGAAAACACTATCAAATTGATGTATACAGATTTCTCATCTTTTAGCTTTGAAGTGTCTAATAAAGAACATTTCAAGGCAAAACAAAAATGTCAAAGAGTAAGCTTTAGAACTAAAGTCTTAAATGTGCAGGATTTTGTATCACTATACACAAACCTCAGTTCTGACACACTATATACAACCACCATGAGCATTGTGGAGTGTGGAGCAATCACCTATTATCTCTGCATTTAAGACAGGAGACACAGGGCGCCTGGGTGGCTCAGTCGGTCAAGTGTTCGACTTTGGCCCCAGTCATGATCTCACTACTTCCTAGTTCTAGTCTTGTGTTGGGCTCTGTGCCGACAGCGTGGAGCCTGTTTTGGATTCTGCGTCTCCCTCTCTGTCTCTGCACCCCCCCGCCCCCACTTGTGTCCTGTCTCTCTAGTGAAAATGAACAAACATTAAAAATTTTGAGGAGATACTTGTATATGCAAATACAGTTAATCGGAAATATTGATATTGAAAGGTTTTTAAAGTTACACAAAAAACGATTGTTAATATATTTTTAGAAGAAAGTTCATTTCCCTTAACGCTAATTCTTTGAAAATATTTGATTATCCCTCACATAACTGGACACTGATTAAGTAGCTAACATGTTAATGCTTTCAAGAGAGTATTCCATAATTTCCAAATACTCTTAAGTATTACTTACAGCTCTACACTTAGAGATAATTCATGACTCATGATTATATATATACATGCACATCTATGTATGAACATATTTGTTCTTTACAGCTTAAACACCTGTCTTCATATGTGTAGGTATGCATATGTGCTTGTGGGTATGTATGATACATACACAATGATGATGCATAGGACATGATATTTTCAGTACTCCTTTAGAATCAAGTGTCTTTTAGTAAAACATGCATTTCATTATAGTTTGTGTGTTATATAGAAGTACAATTTACTGGCAAGAAATATGTAACAAACCAGAAGAATGGGCTAGAATACTTTGCCTTTTTACAGAATTCTATGCTTTAGAGCCTTTTTACATATTTTCTATCATTTAACCACACCTTGTTATTTCATAGAACACAGTAGATAGAATATGCATTTCCAATTACTGAGACAGTTATTTCTGTGCTTTAGTATTCTTTAGAAACAAACTGGCACTCTGGGAAGCCACATGACATATGTCAGGTAACAAAGAGATCATTTAGTAATTTGAAGCATTTGTTTTTCACTCTGTCATCATCATCTACCCTATGAACCAAGAAACAATATAATAGAAACAAAATTAGCTATTTTTTTTATTCTCTACTGAATTCCACACCCACGTCAAACATACGATGATCTGGATGACTTATAAACACATCTTACAGACTTATAAACACATCTCCCAAGAATACATCAAGTGCATAATGATCACTTGTAAGGCAGAGAAATTTTAACAGGACTTGTCATGTCCCTACAATTGGCACTGTAATTTTTCTCTAATATCAGTCCTAATCCAATATTCTGTTGTTAATTCTAATGCAATACTTAAGAAGAATATGAATTAACTAGCATGCACAGCATTATGGAAGAATTGTACTAGCAACCCATAATAGTTCAGAGATGCCTGGAGAGTATCATGGTAGCTATTTATCTTCTCTTCAGAAATCTATCACCAACAAAAAGTTGCACAGCCACAGGAATTTAGAGATGCCCTGAGGTCCCTGTTATAATGGGAACGTCTTTATGCTCACTGAGCTTTCAAGACATGTGGTGGATTTACCAGCTGAACTCTATTTATCCAGTCAAGTAATGCCTGAGAAATATGTTCCCCTCAGAAATTTTGATCTTACCTGAAGCCAGAGTTAATCTCCCTTTTGATGGCTTTCTATCCTTTTCCCACCCACATTTGAACCGCAGTGGAAATTTGCCCCAGAATCTGAAATTCACATACCAATGTTTCGCAAGAATTAAAACTCACTACCTAAATTAGTGGAGATAAAAGTGGAAGTAAAAAGTGGGAACTTTATTAAAATATTTGGTGAAAACTGAAAAGTTGGACTTCTAGGCAAAGTAATTAGGATAGCCATTTCTTACCAAAATTCAAAGGCAGGTTACGCAGGATACCCCAGAAGAGAAAGAGGCTAGAAATCCCCTAAGTAGACTTCTGGAGAGAGATCGCCAACTACTTACTTTGCTTGTGTATTTTAGTGTTTTTGTTTTTTTGGTTTTTGGTTTTTTTGTTTTGTTTTGTTTTCTTAGGAATGCATAATACAGAACAGAAGGTAAAGCATGTAGGTTTTGAGGAATGATCATGAAGTAAAAATTATAAGTACCCCTAAGTTAAGATCTCCAGAGAAACCAGTGTATATGTGTGTCTATATATGTATATATACATGAAGAGAGATTATTTTTTAAAAAATTACTTACATGATTACAGAGAAGGACAAGTTCTAAGATGTACAGTGGGCAGGTTGGGTAGCCATCCAGGAGCGTTGATAGCAGAGTTCTCGACTTACAGAGGACTTGGAATCTAGAAAGAAACAATGTTTCAACTTTAGACTAAAGGCAGGAAAACAAGATTTCAGCTTTAGACTAAAGGCAAGAAAAAAAATGTTCCAGATCAAAAGAATCCAGGCAGGGGAGTTTCCTCTCACTCACTGTGCCCTCAGTAATAAAATCTTGTGCATTCCTTTGTATTATTTCTCTACCTAACCCTGAGAGAAAATCAGTTTTTTAATAGATAATTTTACCTGTTATTAACTAAATGTATTCTTCTAGAAGCTTACTTTTCCCTAGTAGTTGTAGGTTTTAGACATATTGATTCTTGAAGCTGCAGTCTGTGTTCACTGCTGTATTTTCATTGGTGTATCATATTCTCACTCATCACCATTTACTAAGAATGCTGCTCTTGATACACATTAGAAAACATTCAAATTTTCTTAATGGCTATTTATTTTTGAGAGAGAGGGAGACACAGAATCTGAAGCAAGCTGCAGGCTCTAAGCTGACAGCACAATGTGGGGCTCGAACTGGGGAACCTTGAGATTGTTATCTGAGCCAAAATTGGATGCTTAACTGACTGAGCCACCCAGATGCCCCTAAAACTATTCTAAAATATATATGAACATTTAAATGATCAAGAAGAGCCAAAATAATCTTGAAGGAGAACACTTCTCCTTATTCATACTTTGAATTATTAAGATCTATAGATAGTGTGGTTAAAACAGTGCAGCATTGTACAATGATAGACAAATGGATCATTTTGGGGAAAATAATCCAGAAAACAATTTCCACATATATGGACCTCCTACATACAAGCTGAAGTTTGATGTAACTTATCATCCACAAATTACCAGCTACAACCTCATAATTGCATGTGCATAAGATACATGGGTGATGATAGCAGATTTATTCATAAGAGCTCCAACCTGAAAATGTTTTCAAATGTATATCAAGAGCAGCATTCTTAGTAAACGGTGGTGAGTGCGAATATGATACACCAATGAAAATACTATACAGCAGTGAACACGGACTACGGCTTCAAGAATCAATATGTATAAAATCTACAACTATCGGGAAAAGTAATCTTCTAGAAGAATACATTTAGTTAATAACATGGGGTTTGGGGGTTTGAACTCACAGACCATGAGATCATGACCTGAGTTGAAGTCTGATGCTAAACTGATGGAGTCACCCAGGTGCCAGGTTGGTAAAGATATTTTTAAGTATTTTTGGTGGCTAGTTCTGGAGAGTGGTCTTCTCAATGTAAATAATATGATTGCAGTGCCTAGAAAATCCTAAAAAGGTAAATTTTACAATTATTCTGATGATTTATTCTATAAAAATAAGCATACATTTCATTGATCCCTGAATATTAACCATCAAAAAGAAAGTCAATCTATAAAATCACAAAAATCTGGTACCAAGAAATAAACCTAAGAAAATCTCCATTAAATTTTTTCAACAAGCGTTAAAAAATGGATAGAGGGATTTTTTTAATTTACAGATTAGAGGCATTAGAGCTATAAATATCAATTATCAATTGTATCCAAACCTTTGGACTCAGAAAAACCTCAATAAAAATTCTAGGCACTGCAATCTTATTATCTACAAGGGATAATGTCTTTTTGTTCTTTTTTTAAGTTTTTGAATCTGAGTATTTTATGCCTTTTTACTTCATTTCATTGACTAGTTCTCCAGGTGCAGTACTGAAGAAGTAGAATAGTAGGTTTGCCACGTTCAGAATTTCAAAAGTCCAACATTCTGTACTAAGTAGGTTATTTGGTAAAGATTTTTATTTTTAAACGTTTATTTGACTTTTGAGAGAGAGTCAGAGATACAGCATGAGTGGGGGAAGGGTGGAGAGAAAGGGAAACAGAATCTGAAGCAGGCTGCAGGCTCTGAGCTGTCAGCACATAGTGCTGTGTGGGGCTTGGGGGTTTGAACTCACAGACCGTGAGATCATGACCTGAGTGAAGTCGGATGCTAAACTGATGGAGCCACCCAGGTGTCCGGTTGGTAAAGATATTTTTAAGTATTTTTGGTGGCTAGTTCTGGAGAGTGTTCTTCTTAATGTAGTAATAATGAAGTTCTCAGGAGTATACATTTTTTAGTTCAGTTAAACTCTACAGTCTATTTTGAAACAAACACATCTACATCACACTCTCTATGCTCAGCATGTGCTTTTTGATTCGCCAAATGTCCCCATTTCACATCAAGGCGTCTACTGAGAACTCTCAGTGGTAGGTAAAATTTAGGGAAAGTAATTGGTGCCAAAGTTTCAGGAGTGCTATTGAAGCCTGTAATATCTAATTTTATCTGTTGGTAATATTTGGTGTCATTTGCAAACAGCAACATCCTCCCTGGATCAATTTTGCTATTTTTTAATTTTAATTTTTTTTGTATTCTACTCACCTAGCCATAAACTCCATTCTCTATGACTCAAAGTATTTTGAACTACTTGATACAATTTTATTAGTTTTATTTCTGTAAGTTAGAGTTGGTTTCTGTGATTTGCACCTGAGCACCCTGAAAGAACGTAGCACTTCCAGACACTTCAAACTACCTGTACTCAGATCACATCCGCACCCTGTTTTTACTGCTCTTCTCCCTCTGACCCTTCTACTTTTCTAAATCCATACCTCTTATGACTGTGCTCTTGCCAATACCCTCTTGTCTGTGACCCTCAATTTCCATCTCTCCCTATTGCATTACAATTGTTCCATCAGAACAACAGGTTTCCATTTAAAAAAATATTATCCCATCATTTCTCTCTCCAGCTACTTTTCTATTTCAGTTTACCCTCGTAAAAAGTGCTTCAAGAAATATTCTCGACTTAGGGTGTTCACTTATTCAGCTCCAAGTCTCTTCAGCCAACTTTAACCAAGCTTTCACAATTTTAAGGAGAGCTCTTTTCAAGGTCACCCATGATTACCCTGTACTGAAGCCAATGAAAAAAAAAATCCCGTTATCTTCTTAGGGAATCTATCAGCAGCATTTGAGATGGAACCACTTCTTCCTTGACATCATTTTGGTGGTTTGGGTAATAAATTTTCCTACCTCAGTGGCCATTTTTCCCTATCCTTTCTTTTTACTGCTCAGTTTTGTAGTTTCTTTGCCTGGTACGGGCTTCCCTTAGATTTCTTCATGGTTACCTTTTTCCTTATTTGTTTCTAATATCATGGGGTACCCGTCCAATATCACTTTCCAATTTTATTTTCTTCATCTAAGTTATCAGGTACTTTTTTAATTTTTAAGCCCATATACCGGTGTCTTCAGTATCTCCTGTTTCTACAAGTTAACATCTTAGAGCTTTATCATTTGTATTGTCAGAGACAAACTTCTGGCATGTGAAAGCCATATATATATACATGCATACATATATATACACACACACACATATATATATATATGTATATATATATATATGTGTGTGTGTGTGTGTGTGTGTGTGTGTGTTTTGGCCGGCTGACCAGTCGACGCGGGTCCTGAGGGAGGGAATGGGAATAGGGCAGGGCAGGGATCACAGAGAGTGGAAGCAAGGCAAGGTTTCTGATCAAGCCGCTCTTTATTGAGAGACCACGCATGTCTTATAAAGGGTAGAAGGCAGGCAGTTGACATGAGTTAGTTGCTAAGAAACAAGGGCGAGGACTGCGAGTCAGCAGCCTCCCAAGAGGCTAACAAGAAAGGCTTGGGAGGTAAACAAGAAGGCCTCAGCTGAAGGTGATAATGCAGCTCTTGCTGTGCTGGGAGTGATAACGCAGCTCAGCTGTGCGGGTGGCTGATCTTGCAGGTCAAGCCACGTGTCTTTTCTTCTGGCAGCTCTTTTGGCAGCTCCCCATATGTGTGTGTGTGTGTATATACATATATATACACATCCTACATATATATATACATCCTACATGTATATATACATACATATATACATATATATATTCATCCTACTCCCCCATAAGAGAACATGTAAAGCCAAACAAAACAAAACCAAAAAAACTGAAAATTCAACTCTTGTCCCTTCAGTAGAACTGAGTATTTCATACAACCAATTCTGCTCCCAAACAAGTAGTAACACTTAGGCATAGATTCCTCTAAATCGTTAGTTCACATGAGCAAACAATTTTGGCAATGTTGCAAAACACCCACTCCTCTTAGCCCCTTTTCAAATAAATCTATTAAGATATCTGCAAATATATGAATTAAAGAATTGTATTTAATTATTTTCTTTTAGATTGTATCAACAATTCATACAGTACTCTATTTTAACTCATGTCTTGGCATTGGGCCATATTTCTATTTCTTTTAGTGGTCTGAGGGATTACAAAATGTATATGTAACTTTTCAGACTACCTGAAGTTAATTTTATCCCACGTCGAGTAAAGAAACCTTAGAACCATATATCTAGCTTGTCCTCAATTAGATTATAATTTTCATATGTATTATATCTACCTATAATCATGAAAGTTCCACTCGAAGTATTATATATCATGTTTTCAACAGGCATATATGCTTTCTCAAAATGAAGAAGAGAAAATACTCAACTTACCCAGATATTTATCACTTTTTCTGTTTCTCCTTTATTCCTCAAGTTCCAAGGTTCCCTCTCGTATTATTTCCTTCCAGCCTGAAAAACTGACTTTAGCATTTAGAGCATGCTTGCTTTGGAAAACTATCATAGTTTTCCTTCATTTAGAACGACTTCCTTTTGTCTCGTTCGGGAAGAACATTTTTGCCAGCTATAGCATTCCAGGCTGACAGTTGTTGGTTTGCAAACTGGCCCCTGGCCTGGAAGGCAGCGGGACTGGAGGAAGAGCCAGACCGTTCCAGAGGGACAGGTGGCTGGTCTGTTAGCAAGGAAACTTACACAAACAACGCCTGCTCCAAGCAACCTCAAGACAGGTAAACCTCCACTCCCACTCACCGCCTTCTTTATGTTTATATAGAGGCCTTAACAAGGCTCACTCACGTATACCATCCATCTGATCTCAATACCACATTGCTTTCTCTAGTCTTTGACCTTTAAAGTAGCTTCAGGTGTGGGAATGGTGGGCCAAATCTATATTCCAAAGAGAGATGAGGGGGGAGGGGCCTTCAATGGCCTCTTGTAGCTCAAAGGTCAACCAGAGGTCATGTCCTCTCGACGACCTCTTCCAATAACAATTACTGATAAGAAATCCAAAGTTACTTAATTTTTTTGTTTCTTTCTGTGTCATGTGTAATGTTTTTCTCTGGCTTTTCTTCATTTTGGTTTTCAGTGCTTTGATAACATTGTCTGGTCATGATTATCTTGAATTTTTCTTTGTGGAGTTGGTTGAGCTCCTTCAAACATAAATGTGCCTTTCACCAAATTTTGGTATTTAGGCCTGTTGATTTTTTCAAATACATTATCTGAAGCATTCTTCATCTCCTTTCCTTCTGGGACTCCATTGACATGAATGAATGTTAAGACTCCTGGCTTCTTTACTGCTTTGTTTTCCAAATTTTATTTTCTCTCTGCTTCAGTCTAAGAAGTCACTGGATTCTGAAATTTATCTTTTTTTGCCTTCAGTCACTAGGTCTAATTCCCAAATCACACTATGCCTGGATAAGACCAAACCACGAACATATAGTCTTCAGCCTTTGTTGTAACCACTCATATGTGAGCCTGGTCTATGTCTGTCTTTATTTATTTTATCACCTATTCTTTCAAATATTTGACAGGGACTACTGTGTTCCAGGTACTGGGGATATAAAGCAGAGTAAGACATAATATTTATTCCCTAATGTCTCCCAGTCTGGTTCCCGGGTACAAGTTGAGTTCTGGTAGCCCTCTGCCTGGGGATGGTAACTTTGCTTTGGCCATACAGGTCTCTTTCCCAGCCACTAGTTTCTTGTATTTCAACATCCTGGGATTCCTTTACATCTACTATGCACAATTTTGAACATTAAAACTCTCACTGTGAGTAGTTTCACCACCTAATAGAGACTTGTGTCGCCATGTGATATCCCCTGGGAGAATCTTTGGGGACAAAAATCCTCACCCTAATCAGATACACATTTTAATATCACATGTGTTTGGAATCTTGATTTTGAGTCAGTGGCATGCTTCTCAGGTGAAGCCTCAGGGTCCCCTTAGGCATCGCCTTGACTATCCCTAACAACTAAGCCATATAATACAAAAGGACAAAGGAGGAGTGAAAACTGACCCTTTTAAACGCCCTTCTATCTCTAGATGCTGTTTCATTGTACTGCATAGGAAGTATAACAGTTTTTTTTTCCTTCCTGTTTTATCTTTCCTGGTAAATGAGAAAATTCTACTTCCTCCACTGTGCTTAGAATCCTGTAATTAACCACAGTATGCTAATAGTAATGACTCTATGTCAATTACAAAATCTGCATGTATATGAAACAAGAAGAGAATGGGGGAAGGGACTGACGATTTTTTATCCTAATTTGGTGAAACTCTTTCCACTTGTGCTCCTTGAATACTCTGCGTAGGCACCATTTTCTCTCTCATGGTCACATAATGTTTTATATTATGTAAAAGTTATATGAATATATTTTATGCCTGGTTGCATTTTAATATCTTTAGTCAAGTGTTACCAGGTAAAACAGAAGCACTTTGTAAGGATTGGGATAGGCTGAATTTGGTGCTTACTTGGCATATTGAGAGGGACTCTCCTAGAACACCAAAACAAAACAAAAACCACCACCACCACCACCAATGGGCAAACATCAAATTAAAGGTCTTAAACTTAGAAGGAAGAATAATTAATATTTGAGCTATTTATAAAGAAGGATTTGCACACATTTAAGAAAAGTTTTTTAATGTTTACTTTTGAGAGAGAAAGAGAGCATGAGCAAGGAAGGGGCAGAAAGAGAGGCAGACACAGAATCTGAAGCAGCTCCAGGCTCCATGCTGTCAGCACAGAGCCAAATGTGGGGCTGGAACTTGCAGACTGTGAGATCATGACCTGAACCAGAGACGGACGTTTAACAGATTGAGACACCCAGGTGTCCCAAGATCTGCACACATTTGCTCTTGGGTTTTGTGGAAATGAATTCTTATGTACAATATATACTTGTTTACAGAAAATTTACTTTTCTCCTTGAGTTAAAAAGGAGAAGAATCCTTTTTAATTTAATAGGAATCCAAAGAATGAATATTAATCTTCATCTTTTTTTCTTTTTTCTCTATCAGCCTTTATATTATTTTCTAATATTTTTCTGGGTTTCCTAGCCAATAATCAAGATTTTGAAGGACATAGGTCATTTTAATGTCAGTTCCTTACCAAACCTTTATTACAGTATTTTTTTCTTCCTTGTCTCCTTCCTTGAACAAACCTGACATGAAGCATTTCCACAAGAATCTGTTCCTAGAGAAATTAAGGTCAGTGAAAGGCCAAATCAAATGGTAGTAGCTTTAGAAGAAAGGATGAATAGTGTATTTCTCAAGTTGCATTATACTTTCTGGAGTGCTTTACAGAATATCAGAAAGATACATGCTTACATTTAATAGGCTCTAAGGTAATCTTTATTTTTTCCAAAAAAAAATTTTTATGTTCTTTATTTTTGAGAGACAGAGAGAGACAGTGGGAATACGGGAGGGTCAGAGAGAGGGGGAGACACAGAATGTGAAGCAGGCTCCAGGCTCTGAACTGTCAGCACAGAGCCCGAAGTGGGGCTCGAACCCACGAACCGTGAGATCATGAGCTGAGCCAAAGCCGGATGCTTAACCGACTGAGATTACCCTCTAAGGTAATCTTTAATCTGATACTCTGCTTTGATTTAGACAACCTATGTATTTAGATTGAAATTGGATGGTTTTATTTTTTCTGTTCTGAGAAACATAAATGACAGACGGGGAATCTAAAAGACCCACGTATTAGTAATTGAATGATTAACTTACTGCAAGATTAAGTTCAAATGGAAATAAAGTTACAGTATGATCAAAATGATGGCCATATAAACAAGGAACCTCATTATTTTCTAAGCCTGGCCTCCCTCCACCAAGGACATATCATTTTACAGTCACTCAGATATAAAACCTAAAACCTCCCTGGACTGACCAAACTTCTCTATAGTCTGCTAGTTCAGTTAATGCAGCCCCAAAACTTCTGTGTCATATCGTTTGTCCATGCTCCATTTCACTCAGTATTCACTGATACGTACAGCAGGGTGCACCATTTTTATGCTATATAAATATCACCTCAGTATTTGATTTAATGTTTATTCATTTTTTTAATGTTTTCTTTATTTTTGATACAGAGAGAGACAAAGCACGAGAGGGGGAGGGGCAGAGAGAGAAGGAGACACAGAACCAGAAGCAGGCTCCAGGCTCTGAGCTAGCTGTCAGCACAGAGCCTGACGCGGGGCTCGTACCCGAACGTGAGATCTGACCTGAGCCGAAGTCAGAGGCTTAGCCGACTGAGCCACCCAGGTGCCCCAATGTTTATTCATTTTTGAGGAGGAGGAGCAGAGAGAGAATGGAAGACAGAGGATCCAAAGCAGGCTCTGCGCTAACAGCACAGATGTGAGGCTGGAAATCAGTAACAAGAGCATGACCTCAGGAGAAGTAGAACCCTTAGGTGACTGAGCCACCCAGGTGTCCCCAGTACTTGATTTAAACGCACGACATTGTATATCTTTTTGAGAAGAATTGGTATCAGGGTAATAATTGGGTTTTAACTGGCACTCCCAAGTGATTCTAAAGCAGGTGGGCCAAAGTTTACACTGAGAAAGGTATTTTTCTGCATGATAAAATTTAAGCACTGCCTTCTCAAGGTACAGAGGACCTCTCTAATAAAACTTTATTTTTTTGATGTTTACCTATTTATTTTGAGAGAGAGCTGGGGAGGGAGAGAGAGAGAGAGAGGGAGGGAGGGGGAGAGAGAGACAGAGAATGAGAGAGAATAAATCCCTGGCAGGCTCTGCAATGTCAGTGCAGGGTCAGATGCTGGTCTTGTTCTCAGGAACCCTGACATCATGACCTGAATCGAAACCAAGAGTCTGACACTTAAGCAACTGAGCCACCCAGGCACCCTCCCTAATCATACTTCTTAACCTCTCTAAGAAAGTTCTTTACTATAGCTAAGTTATTCTCTTCATTCTCCCCCAAACACCACATCTTTAGATTCTAGATTTCTTTGCTGTGTTTAGCGAAATTTGGAGGACCCTGTCCTCAACTATTTGTCTGCCAAATGCCTACTCACCTTTATGGGTACAAACCAGTCCCTACACCCACCATAGGGGCCTTTATTGACATTAGACACTATTCAGATTTACTCCTTTTTATGTATTTTATGCTAGTATAATATTAATTATTAATTAATACATTAATATAATATTTTATTTTATATATATTTACATGTTTTACATCAGCAGTTGTCATAGTGGTGTGTGCAGCAAAAAGGATTTTATGGATTCATTGCTTGGATCCATAATGTACATGAACTGTCATGGACACTGATCTTATGAGAATTTCCTTGTATGTAAGATTTATATTGGGTCCATTCACCTCTCCTTTTTCATAATTGCCTTCTCTTACTTTAGGAAGAGAAGTATGACTCTTACTCATCAAGAATCTTCCTACCCTGCATTGAGGATCAAACAACAACAACAACAAAAACAAGATTAAGTTTTGTTGTCTGAGAAGCCTCCTTTAATGAAGGAACCTTCCCTCTTGGAAGGCTTCAGGATCCTCCCTGGCTCAAGTTGAACCATGGCAAATGAAGTGGAAAATATAAAATGCAGTTAGGATGTTTCAAAATCAAATTCAAGCATACAGTACTATAGCGTGGTGTAGTCGGGACACTAACAATTCTATTTGCAAGACATTAACTATTGTATCTCCCAGACACTGTAGAAGAAAGGCTGATCTATGAGATCAATTTCCTATAAGCAAATCCCTCCTTTTCTTTTTTATATATGGAAACATTTTATTAAAGTCTTTCTTTTTTTGTTGTTGTTAACATCTACAAAATAAATTTTATTCCTGAAAGCAACTTATATGACCACGTCACTTAGAAAAACTCCTAAAATGAGGTACCTGGGTGGCCCAGTTAAATGTCTGACTTTGGCTCTGGTCATGATCTCACAGACCGTGTGTTCGAGCCCTGTGTTGGGCTCTGTGCTAACAGTTCAGAGCCCAGAGCCTGCTTCAGATTCTGTGAGCCCCTCTCTCTCTGACCCTTCCCTGCTCATGCTCTGTCTCTGTCTCAAAAAAAAAAATAAGGATTAAAGAAAAAAAAAGTAAAACTCCTAAAGTACTTCCAATTTTATGAGGTTGTTTCAAATGCCTATTTCAACTTTTTTTAAACCCATAGACAAGGTACTTCTAAAAAAGAGTAGTGGATATGATTCTAGGATATTTAGTTTCAGTAAAGCCCATATATATATGTGGGAATAAAGAAAAGAATTAACTTTAGTGTTTTATTAACTTTAATCACATTCATTGATTTAAACAAAATGAAGGAAAATTCAGATTTTCAGATAAACTGCCATTTAGATATTTGTTGATTGAAAAATGTCACATGATTTTTGGTATATAATTTGGAAACAATTCAAATACTTGAACAACATCACCACACCAAATAGCTTGCTGCTTTATCTACTTGTTTATATACAAAAGCTCTCAAGCACTTCAAATGTGAATAACAACAACAAGAAATATACATTGATGCTGAACTGTTTAGCCCTAAATAATACCTCTATATTGATATAAAATGCTATAAAGCCATTTTAATCTTAAAAAGCATTTTCAATATTTTATTTCTTATGTTTAATAATCAATAAATTTTCTAATAGAATTTTGTTTTTCATCAGTTCTATTTTTTTAATTTTTAAAATTTTTTTGAGACACAGAGAGACAGAGCATGAGTAGGGGAGGGGCAGAGAGAGAGGGAGACACAGAATCCAAAGCAGGCTCCAGGCTCTGAGCTGTCAGCATAGAGTCTGACTTGAGGCTCAAACTTACCAACCATGAGATCCAGACCTGAGCCAAAATCAGATGCTTAACTGACTAAGACACCCAGGCACCCCTCATCAGTTCTACTTTAAAAGCAATTGGAACAAAAATATAACCCCAATTATTTTCTCAATTTAGAATCTTAGCGTCACAGCAAATAAAAAGTCAAATTTTATTTATATATACATAAATATAAAAGTTCAGACCACTAAAACTTATAAAACAATTTCAGTGTATAAAAACTGTGTGAGGAAATGCATCATTATTAAAAGTCCTTTTTTTTTTCGAATATTAAGCAAAACCATTAAAATGGCTCCTTTATATTTTTCTTATAATATTTAATCATATACATATCTCTATTATTTTAATAGTTAGTCATATCCATTTTTCCCTGTTATATTCTATTGCCACAGTGAATTGTAAGCTATTGTTGGGCATAGATTTTCTTTCACATTTTAGTTTTTTCCTCTGATAAAGAAAAATGTGTATTAAACAAATTATTGTTAAATCATAACAAATTTTGAACTTAATTCTAAGATCAAATATAACAACTCATCTTCATCCACACAGAAGATACAAATACTGACAATATACACAAAGTGAAAAAACTAAATAGCACTCAGAGAACAGGCAAACTTTCATTCCATTGAAAATTAAATTTGAAATAAAGTTCCAGACAAGCAAGTATTTAATTTTTTCTAGCAAATTTACATTTAAAGCTATAGAGAGACTTTTAGAATCTAGAACACTGTAAGAAACATAAATTTAAGAATTTGCTCTACCACTTATTTGAGATAACAACAAACCATTCAGTTATTCTTCTGTTCCCTGAACCAAAATAAAGGAATCATTACATGTAATTAATCAGGTATCTCTTGGTTAAAATGCAAATAAGAAGTATCTTGACAAGATTTCTTAACATTACAGTGTGAAGTACAGCACACAAACCCTTACAGAAGGAAGAAAAGTCATTATTTTGAAAAAAAGGCCATATTTTGAAATATCCCTTTTTTAGATGGGAACAAATTGGAAATAAATGGGTTCAAAATACATCCAAAAATACATAGTTGGGAGGATAATTTCATTCATTTGTTTTAATTTTTAAGAAATGAGTTCATTAGAGATTCCAGTCTCTGTGGTACAATATGACATAATTATGGATGTTTTCACATTTGATGTGTGACACACCTGGAAAGACCAATAAATTTACATTGAGTCTGAAGATTGCAAAATAAGATCTCGAAGCTTCTATTAACGTTTGGAATCAACACAGGACAAATTTTGTGATTCTATGCCAAGTTGTAGTAAAAACTATGTCAACTTTAATGTGACATTATAGACGTTTGTAATCATCCTAGTTAACTGTTACTGGAACTGACATCCCGTTTTTCATTCCCCTACTGCCGCATTTCCAAGCAAGCGTTATTAACCTCCAATTCATCACAGCATGGCAGCAGAAAGATTTGTTCCCATGTGTTCAACTATCATTTCCCGACTTTTCAGTGAGAAATAAATATCTTCACCTTTAAATTTTTGGCCATATCATCTCTCAAAAGTCAAGAAATTACATAATTCGTGTAGCAACAAAAACAGAGAAAAAAACCTCAGCAACTTGAATGTTACCCAAATTCATTTTGGGGTCTTTTACCCTCTTTACTGGTTGCGTGGTAGGATTCTTCTAACAAAGGCCAAAAGTAAAGCTTTATTGAGATATATTTGAGCTTGGTTCAATATGTTAATTGGGTTTTAGAATAATATTAACCTTTAGTGATATTTACAAATGTTATTAGAAGTTTACATTATTTGGAGTAAATGAAAGCTAATGCTAGAAAGAGGACAACAGACCATGTTATCTATAAGGTTAAAGAAAGGACTTAATTCATTATCTAGCATTTTTACTGTTGTTAGTAATATGTTCCTTTGGTGAAGAACACTATTTACTGGGAGAATCTCTAAATATTAAATTTTCAACAAGTCTACTAGAATTCAATCAACTCTACGAGAAAGTCACAAATGTTTAACAGCAGAGGGCAATCTTCTCCAGCAATAGTATATACGGGCAAAAACACTGGCTATAGTTTCTTCTCTGATTTTTTTGTTTGTTTCTTCACTCTCTGAATATATATATACATATATTATACATATAACATATATTACATATGTAGTATTTTGAGCATATAGATTATCTTCTGTGTTAATGTTTGAATTATTATTATTATCTTAAATGAACTGTTCCACAGGGGTGCCTAGACAGCTCAGTAGGTTAAGACACTGGCTCTCCATTTCAGCTCAGGTCATGATCTCATGGTTCATGAGTTCAGGCCCTTGGTTGGGCTCTGTGCTGACACTGCAGAGCTTGCTTGGAATTCTCTGTCTCCCTCCCTCTCTGCCCCTCCTCCACTTGTACACCCACACTCTTTCTCTCTTTAAAAACAAATAAATAATTTTTTAAAACTTAAAAAAATAATAAACTGTTTCACTGTAAACCATAAAGGGCAGAAGGAAGAGATCTGTTATGAAGTCATCCTAAGGGTGGTACATCATATAATGACGATTCAGAGGCTGAGAGACAGAATATGCATCAACTAGAAGAAAAACACCAGTAAGGATATGGTAGCGCCAGTACATACCTACCTAAACTAGAAAGAAAGCTGATCCAGTTGTGGCCAAAAGACAACTGACAATCTGATAAACATAAAAACAAATCCACTAAGTAATTGCCTGTTACTACTAACAGCAAGCGTCTGTCTTTAGCACAACTTGAGTCTACATTTTTAAAGTCAACATTATAGATGAATCTGAAGGAAAAGTAATACAGCAAAAAGGAAAGTAATAGACAGGACAACGCCTGGGAACTCAGGCTGAACCTGTTGGTCCACAGGAGGAAGATTTCAGCACGTAACCTGAACCAAACTCAAGTTCTTTTTGGCAGTTTTCAGCCAATAAGAGTGAATTTGCTGCACTGCAGCTCCATTTTACTAACATGTGCAGAAGCTCCTACTTTTATTACCTTTGTTAGAATTTTATCTAACGTCCTAAAAATGTAAGAACACTCTCTTCCTTCCCAATAATGAGCTAATAGCTTAGACAGAATTTTTTATGCCGAATATCAAAATAATTTAATATTTATTTATTCATATTGCTCTCCCGTGTTTAAATTTCATATTTGGAACCTGAAAAATTGAGTTTTCATTTGTAACTAATGAGGTGATAAAACTCAACACGGAGAGGAGCCTAATCTGAAAGGAGGAAGGAGAGGAATCGAGAGCACACGGCTTCTTACAGCTGCAGGAGGATATCAGGATTAAGGGTCAGTCATATTTCTGCCAGACACATTCACACGTTACCTTTCAGTATTCCTTAGTGTAGCTCAGCCCAACATTGAAAGTAGTAGAGACCCATGGCAAATCATTATAGCAATTTCTATGCCTGAGAAAAAGGAATTTTCTCAGATGCTCTGTAGAGGTTGGTTAATGGAGTCTGAGGATAAAGGAAGAAACCTCTTAACAGAAGAAAGATCTCAGGTTCTTCCAGTCCCTAGAAGGACCACTGAGCACCTCTCTCAGGCAGAAGGGTGAACTAGACTCCCTGTGAAAGAGTAACTCTAATAGTGACAGGCAATTTTGTGGAATAAGGAGGTTCAGAATTAGAGGGAGGGGGACTTGAGTGGTTCTGTGTATTTAGTGTCCAACTCTGTATTTCAGCTCAGGTCATGATCTCATGGTGTGTGAGTTCGAGCCCTGCATTGGGCTCTGTTTTAATAGCATGAAGCCTGCTTGGGATTTTCTTTCCCCCACTCTTTCCACCCTTCCTCTGTACTCTCTCCCTCTCTCTCTCTCTCAAAAATAAATGAATAAACTTACAATAAAAAATAAGAATTACAGGAAGAAGCCAAACTATGCTCTTTTATTTATTACATTTTATAGAGGCAGGATTTATTTTACTTATAAACTTTACATTTTGTATAAGGATAATTGCATACTCTGTAATGCAGTAGATATATGGAAGAAATTAGAATGTTGCCTATGCTACTATTATATCATATATAAATGTGTAAAATATAATATTATTTTCTAATATATGATTTATTTGTATGTAAAGTACTCTTGCAAGACTTCAGCATTCTGTGGTAACAAAGAAGAAAAACCCTGCTCTGGCCCACTGCATCTTAGAAAGTTTTATTGATATTTTATTGCTACAACTATTATGGGAGCAGAGGCAGCAATTTCTCAACCCTAGTTCCAGAAGGATTAAATATGACCAAGATTTATGTAAGTCAAATCTCCACATTCTGTTTCAACCACAGAGGCATCTTTTCTAGCTTCACCTTACTTCCCGCTGCCCAATTGAAAACTAATGGAGCTATTTCTATGTAAAAATAAAATAAAAGGAGCCATGCTTGCCATTTTTTCTTAATGCTAAAACTGGAAAAATATTTTCTTGGTTAAGGCCTCACATAGCAATTGATTGTTTTTATGGGTTTGTGGCAGGCTCTCTGTACAAAATCACCAGAAAGTTTTCTGATATATCCAGTTATCCTTTTCAGCTAAAAGCATGACATTTGAGGTTTTTTTCTGTGTCCCATTATGAGGGGAGCAGATGAATATCAATATTAAATTTAAAATATAGAAAAAGGTTAAGGGACTTTTTTTTAAAGACAGGAGTAATTTCTCTGACTCAGAATATCTATCATTGTTATCCTATGCATGTCTCACCATTGTATCACTTGTTTCCTGAGCTTCATAGATTTACAAACTGCTCTTCAGGATAGATCATACCCAAAGTTTCACTCATGCCTCACATAATCAAGATGATTGCGATGACAAGGTGCAGTGCAATTTAGATAAACGCATAGACTTTGATGCTATAATGGATTAAGTCTTTGGAGACCTTGAAATAGGACGATTGTGTTTTCCATGTTGGATGGACACAAATCTTTGGGATCCAGGGGCAGATTGTGGTAAGCAGGATAATGGCACCAAATAATGTCCATGTCCCAATTCTCAGATCTTAAAAATGTGTTACCTATTTGGCAAAAGAGATGTTGTAGAGGCAATTAAATGAAGGACCTTAAATTGGGAAGATTTTTCTGGATTATCTGGGTGGTCTCAAGGGACTCTTAAATCAAAAACCTTTTCCTGGCTGGTGACAGGAGAATATTGTGATTATGGGAAAAAAACGGTTGGAGAGATACAATGTTGTTGGCTTTGAAGTTGGAAGGAGAAGGCCATGAGCCAAGGAAAGCGGAAGGTCTCTAGAAGCTGGAAAAGACAGTGAAATGGATTCTCCCTTAGACTCTATCTTGCGGACACCTTGGTTATAACTCAGTGAGACTTTTGTTGGATTTCTAACCTACTGAACTTTCAGTGGCTATACCAGAGTTGTTTTAAGCCACCAAACTTGTGGTTATTTACTACAGCACTAGTTGAAAACTATGACAAATAATGAACTATGAACTTGGCATAGAGAACTATGTATATATTATACAAGTAATATACTGTATTATACGTATAATGTATATATGTATGCAGAGACTTTCCACTTGCAATTATTTTCTTTTTTAGTTATTGACATTCCCTGACTCATCCCGATATAACTTTATCCTATTTTTCCTAACTCTTTTGGCAACATATAATTTTATCCTTCTCTGTACTGCATCTACTTTATTTATAATACATTTTGAACAGGCCTTAATTTTCCCATTGAATTTTGTGTCCATTAATGGCAGAGTTGAGATTTATTCATTTCTGTATTTCCTTTAGCTTCTGGTACTTCATTGTTCACTCGATAAATATTTGGCAGAAATATATATTAGATTCTCCATAATCTATAGAGTCTATTTATTAAGCTACTAAACTAATCAATAAATTAGACTCTCTGTCGCTCTACACCCATTCATTCTTTATGGTAGTACTACAATTTGCTTTTGTACAAGTGTTCTCAGAGGAAAAACTGCTTAAAATTCTACTCCCATGCGTTATTACTGCCATTGCTGGTTACTGTTATTACTAGTGCCTCTTTGTTTTAGGATCAGAAAATATGATTGGTTCTAAACTTACTCAATTTGATTTTATATATTTGCTTTTAAGAATAACAGCGTTATTTATACTGGAATAATGTACTTGACCATTGTAAAACATTTACCAAATTAAAAATATAAATAACACAAATAAAAGTCATTACTATAACCATAATGAAGAAACAGCTATCATAACCATTTGATGAACATCATTTTAGATATCCTAAAACAGAGAGAAATAAAGAAAAAATAGACAAAATGATTTTATGATGAGACCATATTATGCATTTTATTTATAAAAATACCAGCATTATAAATACTATTTCTATCATATATTTACATAATTAAATTGTATTTACCAAACACAGGAAAAACTGGAGTACAATGAAGATAAATATTCAATTTATTGTCTTTGTTTTTGACTCATTTACCATCTCTGAATCTATGTGAATTTAAAGTATCCCAAGGATACCTCTCTGAGAGCTTTCTAGAACCCTTTGCTTATCTTGCTCCATTCATTCACTATCAGGAAAGGAGTGTAAAGCAACTCTTTAGGGTTAACCTCTTCTTTATCTCCTCACACCATATTTGGTTATCAGAAACATGACTTATGTAGGTAGAAAAAGTCAACAATTCTGGAGTGACTACACTTGAGTATTTTGCTACTGTTCAGTGGCTACTGGTTAATTCTCAAAGAGTGACGTACTGAGGAAGGATAAATGACTTCCCATCAGCACTAAGGACACTAGACAGTAAGAACCACTATGACTCAGAACACCCTCTGATGCTCTTAGCGTCAGATTAACTCTCTCTTGCTCCATCTGTATTAGCCAGCAAGGCTGAAGAATATGTCCATCCTTCTCCTTAGTTTCATGTTTGAGAGAAAAGTATCTCTTAGAGGTTCATGCAATTGGACTTCCTTCCTGAAAAGAATGTAATCCCATATTCATCTCTTCACTCAGTCAAAAACATATATAGAGAGAAAGATAGAGACAGAGACAAAGAGAGACAGCTTGAGAATTATGTGTGTGTGTGTGTGTGTGTGTGTAAAGGGAGAGACCTATATTATCTATATCTATCTGTATCTATATCTATAGAAAGAGAGAATGTAAAATATGTCTGATATTATGGTAGATTCTTGTTATATAGGATAAAAACAAAGATACTAAAACACTTGCCATCATGGAGCTTACAAATCTAATGAACAAGCAAGATAAATAAATTATGTTTATATGAGATAGTAAGAAATAATAAAAGATCAATGAAACAAGAAATTAAAATAAAACAAAAAGAAGAGATAATAGCTTAATAGTTTGTTTCATTTTTAATAAGGTGGCTAAAGGGGAGCAGGGTGATTTAGTTGGTTTGAGCGACTGACTCTTGATATCAGCTGGGGTCATGATCCCAGGGTGGTGAGATCAAGTCCTCTGTCAGGCTCCATGTGGAGTGTGGAGCATGCTTGGGATTCTCCCTCTGCCCCTCTCCTCTGCTTGTGCACTCTCTCTCTAAAATAAAATTTAAAAAAAAATTTAAATAAGGTGGCTAAGGATAATACTATTTAGGAGACCCTATAAATATGATTTATATAATCTAACTAATTAATCTTCACAATAGCTCAACTATTAAATGGTTTGTTTCTAGAGAAAATCTTACATTATCTTGGGATTTTAAGTAAATTTAATACCAGAACATATTTATTTAGTTCCTGGTATAAATTTCCCCCCCAAAAAACTTTAAATTTTTCCCTCTACTTAACCTGAATATATAGTGTATGTATAGTTGTATATATATAGAGAGAGAGTTCATATATACACATACTATGTATACATAGAGAGAGAAAGAGTGAATGCCTACAAATTATCTTCTGCTTTGATTTGCTCATATTTCAATCGATTCAGCCCATCAGACCACAGAATGTTATTGAATAACAAGTCAGAGAGCCTAAGTTTGAAGTTCTTTTCTATGTTAGTTGCCATAAATTGAATGAGTTATTTAACCTCACTGGGTTTCAAATTCTTCATCTTTAAAATGGTTGATGTTCTCATCACTTACTTCACACAGTTGCGATGTGATTAAACAAAATATTATTGAAAAAGCCTTTGGCACAAAGGAGGTGGGTTATAATGTTTGTTGAATCTGAAACTAAGGTTAACAAGCATTTAGTTTGCCAAATATGAATAGGAGCATAATTGGACAATACTCTCAGATCCTTTGGAGTAAGGTATAACTATAGAATTTGAGATATATTTATAAGAAGTTTTTAAGAGCATAATTCATTAGATGATCTTAGTTGGTGAATTCTTTCATTTTTCAAAACAAATTGGAAAAGACTTTAAAAAGGCAGTCTGGCAGCTGATCTCCGATCAATTTTCTTTGTATAATAACTTATTGTCAACATTTACTGAACATCTCCTGTTAGGAGAAATATGAAGGCAAAAGTAGACTTATCCATTACACTTGAGAGACTTATAACTGAATTTAGGAGAAAAATCACCATAAGAAAAACATTTGAAATACTAATATAAGGCAAATAAAATAAAGCCAACTAAGATATACCAGGTTTCTCTGACAAATTTAAATCCTATTAGGCATCTTGTTAAAACAAATTATGTGTATGAAGTATCTTTTTATGTGAACTATGTACCAATCATAATTTTATGGCAATAAAAATGTCCAGATCTCTATTTTCATATAATGAGTAATACATTTTAAGAATTGGCAAGATTTTCATTATGTTTAGTCTAGACTGTGATTTTGTTTGGTTAATCTGTTTAACTAAGTGCATTTCATCATGCTTATTGGTCAGGAGTTGAAATTTCAATTTTCTATGTACTTTGTTGTAATACTATAATTTCTGCCTTCATTGAGGAATAAACGGAGTCATGCTGGTGATACCTTAGAAGGGAGCTGAGGAATTTCCAAAAATGCCAAACCAAAGATTAAGATGTCAGGGGCAGTAGATGGGGAATAATCTAGAAAACCTTAAAAAATAAGTGCACTCTGAAGTAGAAGTAAAAAAACATATTGTCCCACTGTAGACACATAACCCTTATGGAATTTAATGTTTTACATTGAAGACAATAGCCCTTATGAAGCCTAAAGCACATTGCTCTAGAAATAAAAAGCCCAAGTGGTAAGCAGAATTTGATGTATAGCACATTATTCAGTTTGGGTAAAACTGAAGCCTATAGTTTATTACTTTAGTTAATATAGTAAATGATATATATGTTTAATTTCATTTTCCAAAAATGTTCATTGCTATCACAAAGAAATGCAATTATTCTTATATTGACTTTATATCCTTCAAAACTGTTAAATTCACTTATTTTAATGAGCTAAGAAAACACTTTTTAGAACTTCCTACATATACAAGCATGTTCCAACTAAAACTGTTGTATTCCTTTCAACGTGTATGTATTTTCTTTTCTTTTTTCTTGACTATTGCCCTGATAGAATTTCAAGTATTGAAATGATATGAGTGTCATTGCCTTTTTAAAAAAAACACTTTATGATACTAATAAATTCCACTTATGAAGGTGAGTAGGTTTTCTTTTACTCTCGATTGCTAAGAAATGTCATCATTAATGGTTGTTCAAATTTACTGAATAGCTGTTTTGCATCTCATGACATAGAGATATGGTCATAATTTTCATTTCCCTGATGAATAATGATGTTGAGTAATTTTTGATGGGCTAATTGTTTATTTGTATATCTTCTTTTTGAAATGCCTGTTCAAGTTGTTTGCCCAGTTTTTTTTTTTTTGAGTTGTTTAATGATGTTGTTGTAAATATTCTTTATATATGTTCTAGATTTGAGCCTTTTGCAAGAAGTCATTTTTTAAAAATAATTTCTCCCAATGTGGCTTGCTTTTCATTTTATTAATTGTATGTTTTGAAAAGAATATGTTTTTAATTTTGGTGAAGTTTAGTTAGGTTTTTTTTTTAAGTCTATTTCTTTATTTTGAGAGGCCGGAGGGAAAGGAGGGTGGGGAAGAAAGTGAGGGAGAGAGAATCCCAAGCAGACTCTGTGATGTCAGCACAGAGCCCAGGGTGGGGCTCAATCTCACCAACTGTTAGATCATGACCTAACCCAAAATCAAGAGTTGGATGCTTACCAAAATGAGTCATCGAGGTGCCCCATTTATGTTTTTAATAGTTGGTGTTTTTTGTGCCCTCTTTAGGAAACCTTTGCTTATCCTGATTTCAGCAATATTTCTCCCATATGTTCACATAATGCAATACTTTTAGAAATCAAAACAGTATGGTATCGGCATAAAAAAAACAAAACAGATAAACAAACAAAAACAGACACATAGATCAATGGAACAGAATAGGGAAAGAAGAACCCAGAGATAAACCCATGATTATATGGTCAATTAGTCTTCAGCCAGGAATGCAAGAATATCCAATGCAGAAAAGACAGTTCCTCCAACAAATGGTGTTGGGAAAACTGGGAAGCTAAATGCAAAAGAATAAAGTGGACCACTTTCTCACACCATACACAAAAATAAATCCAAAAGACCTAAATATAAGACATATTGGAAGCTATTTCTGAACTCACCAAAGTTGAGAAAACTACTTGTTGAGGTAAGGCAAGTTTGCAAGGCCTCCCGCTGTCAGATGGTGACTGATAGCCACCCCCATGCAATTATTTTTGCTTGAGTACTGACCCCCAAGGCACCTTGTTGACTGGTATCAGGAGTGACTGGTCCCCTTATCCTAAAATATGCTAATTGCACCTTGTGAAGGAACTTATTGTAGGAATTTCTTTTTTTTGTGATAATAGGAGCAAATATTACATTTCCTGAGAAATGTGTTTTACTTCCCCTCAAGAAAAAAGGCTATTGACCCCTGCTCACAAAGAACTAACTTTTGCCTTTGCTATGCTAAAAACATTGCCTTGTTTTTGAGTGCTGAAGATACCTTCCTACTCAGCATCTAAATCACCTACATCAATCACTATTGATAAAGATTATGCATGAGTCTTCTACCAATCTATATTCTGAAAAAATTTTACATGCCAAAAGAGTTTGACATTAGAAATAATTGTCTAAGGCAAATGCCACTTCTGCACTGACCCCATACATTTTTTCCATAAATAAAGCTGACTCTCTGGTCAGTGTAGAGATGCCTCCCTGGTGATCAGAAAGAAACTCCTGGCTCTCTCACTCTCTCTCGCCAACACCATCCATCCTTCAGAAAACCCTGGACCTGCTAGAGCTGGACTCCTGCAGAGACAGGTAATCCTCAAAATCCTGGAAGAAAGCACAGGCAGTAACTTCTCTGACATCAGCCATACCACCTTTTTTCTAGATAGATTCCCTGGGCAAAAGAAACAAAAGCAAAAATAAACTGTTGGGACAATATCAAAATAAAAGTCTTCTGCCCAGCAATGGAAATAATCAACAAAACTAAAAGGCAATCTACTGAATGAGAGAAGGTACTTGCAAATGACCTCTTAAATAAAGGGTTAGTACCCAAAATACATAAATAATTTATACAACTTAACACCAGAACAACAAATAATCCAATTAAAAAATGGGCAAAAGACATGAACAGACATTTCTTCAAAGAAGACATTCGGATGGCCAACAGACTCATGAGAAGATACTCAGCATCACTCTTCATCTGTGAAATGCAAATCAAAACCACAATGAGATATCACTTCACACCTGTCAGAATGGTCAAAATCAAAAACACATGAAATAAGTGTTGGTGAGAATGTGGAGAAAAAGGAACACTGGTTCAACATTGGTGGGAATGCAAACTGGTGCAGTCACTATGGATAAGAGTATGGAGGTTTCCCAAAAAATTAAAAATAAAACTACTCCATGATCCAATAATCACAATACTGGGTATTTACCCAATGAATGGAAAAACACTAATTCAAAAGGATACATGCACTCTTACAGTTAGTGCACCATTATTTACAATAGCCAAATTATGGAACAGTCCATATCCATCGATAGATGAATGGATAAAAAAGAGGTGATGTATATAGAGAGAATGGAGTATATATTATTTAGCCATAAAAAAGAACAAAATCTTGCCATTTGCAACAATACAGATGGATCCAGAGAGTATAATACTAAGCAAAACATGTGAGTCAGAAACCTTATGGTTTCACTCATATGCAGAATGTAGGGAACAAAATAAATAAACAACAACAAAAAGAGGCAAACCACACACAGATGCTTAACTATAGAGAACAAGTGGGTGGTTATCAGAGAGGAGGTGGGTTGGGGGATGGGTGAAATAGATGAAGGGGATTAAAACTACATTTATGTTGATGAGTACTGAGTAATTTATTGAATCAGTATATTATATACCTGAAACTAATATATAACAATGTATGTTAATTACACTGGAAATAAACTAAAAAATGTAAGAGCTTTAATTATGGGTAGATCTAGGCTTTGAGGTTTTTCTTATGGGTGGTTTGAGGTAAGGGTTGAGGCTCATCCCTACTTTCACCCCTCCGTAGGATATTCAGTTGTCCTCGTACCATTTATTCACAAGATTTCTTTCCTCTATTGAATTATGTTGGCAATTTTGTGAAAACTCAATTGACCATGTAAGTATAGGTCTATTTCTGGACTCTGTTTTCTTCCATTGCCCTCTTACACCAATGCTTCATCTTGATTACATTGTCTTGATTACTGCATTTGGAAATAAGTCTTCTAAATTGTTCTGCTTTTAGAAAATTGTTTTGACTCTTCTAGATCATTTGTCTACATAAACATTTTAAAATCAGATTGTTAATTTCTTCCAAAAAGTCTGCTGTAATTTTGAATGGGATTGAATTTCATCTACAGATAAATGTGGGAAAAAAAGTCCATTTTTAACAGTATTGAATCTTTCAGTACCCAAATATAATGTATCCCTACATTTACTTTTGTCCCTGTAAATTTCTTTTACAATGTTTTGTAGTATTCTTTGAATAAATCTTATATATTTTTGGTTTAATTTATTTCAAAATATATTATTTTGGTGCTATTAATAAGTAAGCTTTAGTTTATTCTCTATTTTTTATCATGAGGTATGATTATTTTATTTTTTTAACTTTTTTAATGTTTGTTTTTAAGAGAGAAAAAGATAGAGCACAAGTCGGGGAGGGACAGAGAGAGAGAGACACACACAGAATCCGAAGCAGGCTCCAGGCTCTGAGCTGTCAGCACAGAGCCTGATGCAGGGTTCCAACTCAGGAACCATGAGATCATGACCAGAGTCCAAGTCAGATGCTCAACTGACTAAGCCACCCAGGAGACCTATCATGAGATACAATTTTTAAATTGTGTTTTGAATGCTTATCATGTATCCTGAAACCTTCTTACATTTATACATTAGATTTGGCAGCATTTTGTAGATTCCATAGTGTTTTCTACATAAACAGTCATGTCATTAGCAAATAAAACAGTTTTACTTTTGTTTCAATTGCAGGACTTTCCTTTTTTAACCTTATCTTATTGCCTTGGCCAAGAATTATAGTTAAATGGTGAATAAAAATAGAGAGAGAAAATATCCATATATTGTTTTCCCCTGATTTTTGGTATTCAGATTCTATACATTAGGAATGATTATATACTTTATTCTTTTATTTTTTTAGATTCTAGGTATCTGTTGCATAAGTTCTCTTTAATTCCTAGTTTACTGAGAGATTCAAATGCTTTGTTTGGCATCTATTCAGATGATCACTTTGTTAATATAGCTAAATACAGTGATTAATTTTCTAATGTTAATTGACTGTTTTTGAATGTTTGAGATGAACCACACTTGGTCATGGTGCATTATTTTTATTATAAAATTATAATAAATTGATTTGTTAACATTTATTAAGTTATTTTAAAATCTGTTTCTCAAGGCTTTCTTTTTCTTCCAACGTCATTATCTGGTTTTGGCATCACTACAATGGTAGCCTAACAAAATGAGTTCCCTTCAGGTCTATTCTCTAAAGAGTTTTTGAGATTAGCATTACTTATGCCTTGAATGTTTGATAGAATTCACCAGTAAAATCATTTTGTGCCTTGAGTTTTGTTTTTTTACTTATTTTAACAGAAGGCTTTTAATTATATTTCAGTTTATTTAATCAGGATAGACTTATTCAGATTTCTACTTTAAATCTCTTCCTGGATCAGTTTTGGTAATGTGTGTCTTTCAATAATTTTGCCTTTTTGTCTAAATCATCAAATTTGTATATAAATTATGCATAAAATTCCCATATTAGCCTCTAGTATTTGTCATGATCCTATAATTTGGGATCTAACATATAGGACGGGTGATTATATTCTCTTCAATTCCAAATATTGGTAACCTTTTTCTTAGGTATTATTTTTACATTAAACCAGTTAGATGCTAATTAATTTTATTGACTTTTTAAAAATCTTCTGATTCCCTTTAATTCCTGTTTTATTACTGTTCCTTACTATTTCCTTTCTTCTAGTTACTATGTGTTTACTTTTTTTCTCATTTCTTGAGGTATAAACTTGTATCATAAGGTTATTGATTTTTAGATCTTTCTTCTTTTCTAGTATACACATTTAGCATTATAAATTTCCCTTTATGAATACATTATTTTCTATTTTTGTCATTATAAATATTTCTAATGTTCTTGTAATTTCCTCTTTGACCGATGGACTATCTAGAGTTCTGTATTAAATTTTCAAGTAATTAGGTTTTCTAATTATCTTATTGCTAGTCACTTCTAATTTAATTCTATTATGTTCAGAAAGCACACGGTATATGATTTTAATCTTTTCAAGTTTATTATTTTTTATGGGCCATATATGATCTATCCTGGTAAACATCCCAGATAAATCCAAAAAGAATGTGTAGTGTATGCTGTGGATTTTTGATACACTCTTTCATAAATATCAGTTAGATCAAGGTGGTTGTTTGTATCTTTCAGACCTTTATGCCTTTTCTGATTCTTTTCTCTAGTTGCTCTATCATTTGCTTAGAAAGGATGTTGAATTCATTTTCTATGGCTGCTATAAAAATTATCACAAATTTAGTGGCTTAAAACAACATTTGTGTATTATCTCACAGTTCTGTAGGTTCTAAATCCAGGCACAGCTTGGCTCTCCTTTTTCTACGCTTGGGTTCACAAGGGCAAAGTGTCCCAGGGTTGTGCTTCTTTCTAAATGATCTGGGGACGAATCCACTACCAAGCTCATTTAGGTTGTTGGAAGAATTCAGTTTCATGAAGTTGTAGGAGAGAGATTCCCCTATTTTCTTGCGGGCTGTCATTCAGAGGTTGTTTTCATGCATTCCTCGATCCATCTCTCTCTTCCTCCTTCTTGAAAGCCAGCAGTGAAATTTAGAGCTTACCTCACACTTCAGGGCTCTTTAACCTCTCTTTTTGCCCAATTTCTACTCTGTCTTCATTTTCTAACATAGCTCTCTGATTTTTCTGCCTTTCTCTTGTACTTCTAAGGTCTCATGAGATTGCATCGGGCTCACCTGGATATTATCTAAGCTAGCTCCCTATTTTAAAGTTAGCTGATTAGTAACCTTCATTAGATTTGCAGAGTCTCTTCATAACAGTATCTAGATTAGTGTTTGCATAACAAGGAAACAAAAGTCTTGGGAATTTCTAACATCTTGAATCATTACCTAGGCATTACTATTTCTCCCTTTAATTCTGACATTTTTGCTCCATGTGCCTTCAAGTATGTTTATTGGAGCACAGGCATTTGTTTCTTCCTTATGAATCAACATGCTTATCCATAAGAAATGCTGTCTTTGTCTCTAGTAATAGCTTTTTTCTTGTAATGTATTTTATGTGGCAAATATCCCTTCTTGCCTTTTTATTTCTGATTTTTCCTGATTTTTTTTGTTTGTATCACCTCTTTCTTCCATCCATTTACTTTTAGCATCACTGTGGCTTGTATGTAAAATGTATCTCATATAGAGTATATAGTTGGATTGTATCGAATCTCACAAGACAGGTTTCTTATAGAAAAGTTGCTACGTGGTTTTTAGGACTTCTAAAACCAGCATGCTAGGCTGCACTTGGCCCTTAAACATTTGTTAAAAATCCATATTTTTTTTGTTTTAATCCCCATCTATAGCAGTTCCTATCTTCATTCACTGCTCATCTAAGGATAAAAACCAAGGTGGTCTCTTCTCTAACCAGGAGGGGTTGATGCTTTTGTATTTGGAGTCCTTTAGTTTTCTATGCGTTCTCAGCTTTCAGAGGGGTTAATTTTTAAAAATATTTTTAAATTTGTATTTATTTACTTATTTATTTATTTTTACTTATTTTGAGAGAGAGACAGTGAGAGAGCAATTAGGAGAGGGGCAGAGAGAGGGAGAGACAGATTCCCAAGCAGTGGGGAGCCAAACATGGGGCGCAAACTCACAAACCATGAGATCCTGATCTTAGTGGAGATAAAGTCAGATACTTAACTGACTGAGCCATCTAGGTGCCGCTATTTTTTTTTAAAGTTATGACGTGATTTGTGTTTCTCAAAGAGTAAAAAGCATAAGGTTTACCCCCTTATCTCAAACAATAGATTTGACACCTGGCAACGGAAGACAACAATCGTTGAGACAAGAAACAGAGGAGCCCTACAATTTCACAAGTGAAAACCTCAAAGATGCTGTCCAAACAGCAGTGCAGGTAAGAGGAGGAACCCAGGTGATGACCTGTGGTAGACATTCGTAGAAGACTAAAACATGGTAAAAATTACAATGTAATAAAAGAATAATAAAAATGCGACAGATCAAAACTGTGGAACACAACGTAATATTTTGATAAATGTATATAGTCTTATATACTTAAATAATATCGTATAGTATGATAATATAGTATACTTCCAACTGCATAACCTAGAAAACTAAGAACAGAATAAATCTAAAGAGGGAGGAAGGAGAAGTTTGAAAAAATAATTAAAAAATCATAAATTGAATACTAAGGCATAACAGAAAGTTTTAATAAAAACAGAATTCAGTATCTGAAAGGAACTAATATATGAATCAACATCTGGAAAATCTGTTCATAAAAAAGAGAGATGACTTCAAATAAGCAATATTAATTTCCAAATGCAAACAATAACTGAAATATATAAAGAAGATTACTATTGTAGATAGTTTTTGTAATAATTGTAATAATAGAGGATAACTTTGTCGGGGGGTTCATGGGTAAAGAAAAAAATGACTCCAGAAACCATTCCAAAGTATTTTGGGAAGAAAGGAAAAATCTTTTCTATGGCATGCATCTTATAAAAGTGATAATGTACATGGGTATCTGTGTTAGGAAGAATTACTGAAAGAAAAGATAGTCAAATGTCCCTATGAGCTCATTTCCAGGCTTACCATAACTTGATGGGCTTTTGTGTGAATGCAGTGTAATATGGAATTATTTGAATCCTCTAATGTTAGTATCCCTTTGGAAGAATCAGGACAGTTTTGACTCATAATGAACCCTTCCCTACAGTGAGTAGGATTGTAGGAGCATCCCATAATCATTTCCCTGTGGGTTTAACTTTCTTATTCATGAAGCTCTTATCCCGACAGTCTTTGTCCATTTTTTACCACTTGAAAACCAATTAAAGATTGTTGCATATTTTCTCCTGCAAGTCATTTACAAATGACACTATCTGGGAGAGTATTTTACAAGGATTGGCAGTAGATTGTCTTTTATTAAGAAACATAAATTCTCTGAAAGATCCAATATACCCCTAGGAAAAAGCTGATGCTGAAACACTTTAAAAATCCCTGCAGTTGACTATAAATGACATTTAAACTAAAGACCCAGAGAGATTTGACAGCGCTCTCTAGAAAGCATTATGACAGGAACTCCTTTAGTTCTATGAATTTTATATGAACAACATTTTTTTTCCCCTGAGACTGACAGTTGGAAATAGATTCTGTTATTACTGAAAAGTACAGACATGTCCTTTCAGTTCAAAATGAAAACTTCCATTAGTGATAGATAAATGTTTCTTTCCCCCTTACTTCATCTGTTTTAAGTTACTAATTCTCAGGGTAAATGTACCTATAATGTAAACAAGATTTTGTTTTGTTTTGTTTTGTTTTCTATAGCAAGTGTTACTTATAATGAGATGGTATGTCAAAGATTTATCTAATTCTTTATCAAGTACTTTCCTATTTGGCAAATCAGTTATCACAGTGCTGCCCTACCTTATAATGAAATGAAACTAGAACTGTCCTGAGCTCATCATATTCTTATGTACTCCCCTTAATAATCTTTCATATGAATTGTGGTCCAAAAAGATGTAACTGACTAAGCATGAAAAAGAGAAAAGTTGACAAAGAAAACATATTATACTTAGAATATCTGAAATGGAGATAGATCTAAACATCCAGAAAAGTTATTTTCAGTAATATGGATTCTTTTTACCATTCAAAATAACTGGAACAAATTTCTGTTAAATAATGAAAGTTGACCAAGTGCCATCCCTTTGAAATGTGCATGAATACATTGAATAGTTATTTTTTTACCATACAAATAACTAGAGTAAAAACAAACACTCCAAATAATAAAACAATAGAAATTGTTCCTATTTTTAGATATTCTGTGCAATTTTTTAGTTCTTATTATTCTGGATTTAAATCTTTATAGTTTATACCAGCATTTTTTTTTGCACTGAGGAGTGATAAACTTCTACCAATCAGATTGATAGCTACTATTTCTATAAATGAAAGCACTTGTTTCTTTTCATGTTTTGCATTTCGTATTCTCTAAGCTGACTGTGCATTTTTTCTTACGAATTGTATGAAACCAATTTTTCTTTCTTGCTTGTAAAACTGTTGAGGCTGGGATGACTTTCAAGGTATGCATTATTGAATATCAGTTCCAGATATTATCTTCAAGAGGATATGTGAATAGAGAAGTAGTTTGAAGAATTTCACTTCCAGTAGATCTGAAACTTTATTTTAAAGGTTTCTAGGAAGGATTGAGTTATCCCATTTGTCAAGAATATTTGGAATACTTTTGATGATTTTAAAATATGTTTTACTAATTAATAAACATAACTCAAACGTTGATAATAACTAACAAATGTTACGGTAATTAAGATAGCACTCAGGTAATTCCACTCGGTTTTCATTTAAAAAAAGAGATGAACCTAAAATTTTCAAAAATACTCTATTTTCAATGGATAGGAAACAAATGGGAATAGCAATATAATAAATTACATGTATATATGCATATATATTTCAGAAATAAAATTAGAAATACAGCAATGCAGGAGCCTTTGAAAACTCCAACTTTAGCCTCCAGCCTAGTTGTTTCCACACTGTTGTGTTGATGAAGCTTTTGTAGAATGCAGCTCAAATAATTTGTAAAATGGTATCATTCCGTTCCTTAGCAAACAGTGCATACTTACAAAGGGGGAAATTTATGATTGAGAACATTCTAACTCAATTTGGAAAGCAATAAAATCAAAATAACACCCAAGACCATAATACTGTTAGTTGTAGCACAATGTGCTTCACTGTTTTCTTTAATTCTTAGTATTTCTTTCTTATCAGACACTTTAAAAATACACGTATGATTTTTCGCCTTCATTAATTCCTCAAAAAGGAATCTTGGGGTTCTCATCTTTTAGTGGGCCATAATTTGACCTGGGAAATAAATGAGGAAAAGAGGAAAAGAAAGTTCCCTCATTAAATGGAATTCAAATAAGGCAGAGCCCAAGAATATTGGCTGTGCCACTTAATATGTACTGGGAAACATCAAGCTTGAGTACATCATCTTCAGCAAGCTGGGTAAAATCTATTTGTATTTGTGAGTCTTTGGAGACTGAAATAAGTTAAAATCTCGGTGGGGTTGCGGTTTCTGAACTCCTGGATGAATATTTATCAACATTTCTCTCACAGTTAATTCTATTTCTGTTGTGCTTGAGAAATCTTCACATATCACAAGGCCATGAAGATATATTCACCATATATATATATATATATATATATTCTAAGAAAGTCTAGAAATGTTATCATATTACCTTTCAGAACCAGCCTAAAATACCAATGTGGGTATGGGTTAGAGTCAGAAAATATAAACCACGCTTTTAATTTTTTTTCTTTTCTGAAAAAGGTAGCAGAGAAATGAGAAAGTAACTGAAGAGTTAGTGTGTAAAGGGTTTATGTTTGCTTACTGATGTGGTTGATTGATTAATTGACTGATTGATTTTCCAGAGCTTGTTGTCAGCTAATAGAATAGATCCAAGAGGAAGGGAAAAATGAATGATACAGACAGAAACAAAACATGTACGATTGAAAGCCTTGGGAATGTGAAGAATTAGTTGGGCCTATTACTTACGTGTGGAGATTTTCCATTGACAGTGGCAGAGTGTTTCTTTCCTTGTAGTAGAGTAATTAAGGACAATAGATTCATGGGCATAGTGAAAAAGAACTCTGAGTACCTTGATTTTCTTAGTAAAGTATGAAGCAATATCATTAGCTGAGATGGGTTCATAAGAACAAGATCTCAATGAAGAAAAGATATATAGATATTTTAGGAAATGGGAATGTGAATTATTTTCCTTACCCACTATTCATAACCCATATTTTATGCTTTCCTGCAGGGGGGGTGTTTGTGTGTGTGTGTGTGTGTGTGTGTAGACTAAATGAGATAAATGTAAACGAATTTAGCTTTGTTTTGATATGTGATTTCTTATTTACTGTCTCTAACCTTATACATATCAGATAAACAGGATAAATAGCTCTTCTATTCTCAAAAGAAGATTTATCAAAGTAAAAACGATGAGTCGAAACACAAAGGAACTTGAAGTGAAGGATAATGGTGCTTTTGACCCAGAACCAGGCTGGAGCTCAGTGAGGACTGATTATGAATTACCACTATGGTGTAAGTCCTTAAGCCGTGACCTGCTGGCCCACCAGGTGCCATCAAGTGAACCGTGGCAACAGGGAATTTTTTTTAACCAGTATGTAAGTCCCATATTACAAAAAGGTCCTGGGCATTCTCTGTATAACTGTAGTATAGCAACTTGAAAGTTCTGCAGCAGATGGGAAACATTAAGACACATAAAAAGTTTTTTAGGAAAGAATATCACAAGGAAATCTTACACATGAAAATTGTAAATCGCAACTCAAATGTCTTCAGGGCTTTTATATTTTCCTTATTCTTGGGATATGCTATAGTGTGTTGCTTCAGAATCCGTTTCAGTTTGCTTTCCTTCTTTAGCACTGCTAAACCCAAGACTTATAAAATTATACTAAAGTCACACAATAGAAAAGAGTTTTAACAGCCTGGTGAACTTTATACAAGGGAAGGCAGGAAAGAGATTTCTCTTCAGTTTGATATGAAACTAAGCCTAGGAACTATTTTCTTTTTTTTTTTTCCTTCAGTTCATTTGCTAACTTTGTTGGAAGTTCTCTTGGTTTTTCTCTCTCTCTAAATTCCTTTTGATCACTTCCTTCTGTCTTTTTAATGGAATCTTCCAGATCCAGTTAAGTACGAGTCCATAGGGTCAGTTTTCACATACACATTCAACCTTGAAAATTGAAATATCAATTTCCTTATTCCCTTTACTTCCTTTTCACTCCTTTTCTTCTCTTTTATCTTCTTGAGTCTTTGTTTCAATAATTAGGACAAAATTAACCTTAGAATTATTTCTCAGATTATCTAGTTAAAAAATAAAAGTGACAGACACATTTCTATGAGTAGTTGGCATAACATACGGACATTTTGCTAACTTTCAAACTTATTAATTTATTTGTTACATAAAATGTTTCCTGGGGGGTATCTACATGATGAAAACTATAGTAGTGGTTTTCCCACAGCCAGAGCTGATGATAATTCAGTGGTTTGATGCAGAAGAAACTCCTGGTGATAACCATGAGGTCTTGTGCTTCATTGCCTTAATTTGAATGTTGGCTTTTACATTTATTATTTGGATAACTGCACAACTTACTGAGGTGCTCTGAGACCCAGTTTCCTCATTTGCAAGCAAAGATTGCACTAGTGCCTTTTTTTTAAATAAAACTATTATTGTGATTTAATCAGATAATGCCTGAAAGGGCTTTCATCAATGATCGATACAGAATAAAGGTTGAATAGTGTTATTTAATGTTATTATCCAATTCAAAGTACAATTAGCTACTTCTTTTTTAAATTTTCCACAAATTAGTGGCATCATTTCCCCATCTTTTTTATTGGTGATATGCTAGGCAATCAGTCACAGCATTTCTATATGTATTATATGATTTTATACATTATATATATATATACATACATATATGCACATATATAAATTTCAATCAAAAATCTCTACATTTGTGTTTGTCTCCATAATGACCCTATACTTCAAAGTATAGTGATGGAATATTACTGTGAAAAATCATAAAATCATAAGAATTTATAATGTTATGGTAATATTATCCTATAATATGAATTAAAATGGAATATACAATTATATAAAGTGTAATCTTATGTTTATAAAATGTGGGGCATTACTGGAATAAAATATATTGATGTCCATACTGACCATCTCTGATTTGTAGAAATATAAGTTTTTGTTTCCTGGTTTTATAGCAGATTTCAGTTTTTAAAATTTGTTCTAATGTTTTATTATTTATTATTACTTTTTAAAATACTTATTTACTTCTTGAGAAACAGAGACAGAATGTAAGTGGGAGAGGAACCGAGAGAAGAAGTCACAGATTCTAAAGCAGGCTACAGGTTCAGAGCCTAACACAGGGCTTGAACTCATGAACTGAGAGATTATGACCTAGGCCAAAGTCAGATGCTTAACTGACTGAGCTACCCCGGCACCCCATGTTTTATTTATTTTTGAGAGAGAGACACACAGAATACGAGCAGGAGAGGGACAGAGAGAGAGGGAGATACAGAATCTGAAGAAGGCTCCAGGCTCTGAGTTGTCCGCAAGCTCATGACCTGAGCTGAAGTCAGATGCTTAAACAACAGCCACTCAGGCACCCCAATAGATTTAATTTTTTAGAGCAATTTTAGATTTACAGAAAATGTTTGTAGTAAGTATAGAGTTCCTATATCCTCCTACCTTCCCCGTGTCTGCACACACTTTCTCCTATCTTTAAAATCTTGCATTAGTGTGGTAAGTTTGTTATAATCAAAATTCAATATTGATAAATTGTCATTAATTAAATTCCATTGTTTACATTACTATTTCTGTTAGATACCTCTATAGATTTTGTCAAGTTCATGTTATGAATCAACTGTTATAGTATCACACCGAATGGTTTCACGGGTCTAAAACTTCTTGGCTTCCATATACATTGGGGAATGAAATGATTCCCACAATCAAGTGAACACATCCATCGCCTCACATAATTACTTTTTGATGGAGTGGAAGGGTTAGTCTTCTTAAGATACACTCTTTCAGCAAATTCTGAGTATACAAAACAGTATTATTAACTATAGTTACCATGCTGTGTATTAGATCCTTAGAACTTACTCATCTTATGACTGAAATTTGACAAACCTCTTCCCATATCTCCCCCTCCCTCCTTCCACCCCCAGTTCTGGAAACCACCATTCTTCCCTTTCTATGGTTCAACTCTTTAAACTTTTATTTTTTTTAACATTCCACATGTAAGTGATACCATACAGTAATTGTCTTTCTCTGTCTGGTTTATTTCAATTACCACAATGCCCTCCAGGTTCATGCATGTTGTTGCAAATGACCTAAATTCCTTCTTTTTTATGGATGAATAATATTCTATTGTATATATTTACCGCATATTTTGATCCTTCCAACTGTTGATAGATACTTGGGTTGTTCCCATACCTTGCCTACTGTAAATAATGTTACAATGAACTCGGAATAACTCTTGAAGATAATTATTTTGTTTCTCTTAGACACCCAGAAGTGGGGTTGCTGGATCATACGGTAATTCTCTTTCTAATTTCTGAGGAACCTCCCTATTGTTTCTGTAATGGCTGCACTAATTTACATTCCCACCAATACTATAAAGGGTTTCCTTTTATCAACATTCTTGCCAAAGTTTGCTATTTCTTGTTTTTTCATTATAGAGATTCTTGTATGAAGTGATAGGGTTTGTGGTTTTGATTTGCATTTCCCTGATGATTAGTGATTGTGAGCATCATTTCATATACCTATTGGCCATTTGCATATCTTCTTTGGAAAATGTTAATTCAGGTCCATTGCCTATTTTTAAATTGGGTTATTATTATTATTATTATTATTATTATGTTATTGAATTGTATGAGTTCCTTATATATTTTGGATATTACTCCTTATTACTCCTTATTACATATATTTTCTGCCATTCCATAAGTTGACTTTAATTTTATTGGTTGTTTCCTTTGCTGTGCAGAAACTTTTAAAGAGGAAGGAAGGAATACTTATAAATTATTTTTATAAGCCCAGCATTGTCATGATACCAAAGCAAGCTAAGAATACTACAAGAAAATAAAATCACAGACCAATGTCCAATGATGAATAGAGATGCAAAAATCCTCAACAAAATATTAACAAACCAAATTCACTGGTATATTAAAAGAATAATATGTTAAGTGGGAATTATCCCTGGGCTATAAGAATGTTTCAACATATGTAAATCAATTAATGTTACACAGCACATTATCAGAATAAAGAATAAAAGTCATATAACCCATATGACCTCAATAGATGCAAACCCCCCCCACATTTAACAAAATTCAACTTCCATTCATGAAAAAAACCTGTCAAAAATTGGGTACAGAGGGACGTGCCTCAATATAATAAAGATCAGATGTAATAACAAGCTCATAACTAACATTATACTCAACAGTAAAAATTACAAACCTTTCTTCTAAGATCAGGAATATGACAAGAGTGTCCAGTTTCGCCACTTCTACATAGCACTGGGAGTCATAGTCAAAGCAATTAGTCAAGAATAAAAAAAGGCCATCCAAATCAGAAAAGAAGAAGTAAAATAGTCTCTGTAGAGGATGAGATATTATATATAGAAAACCATAAAGTTTCCACAAAAATAAAAAACCTCTTACAACAGATAAATGAATTCAGTAAAGTTGCAGAATACATAACCAACATGCAAACATTGGTTGCATTTCTAAGAGGGACCCTATGAGGGAAAGATTGCAAAGAATACAAGGTGCCAGAGACACCACTATAAACATGAATTCTAGGGAGAACACAATGACTCTAAACTCACATTTTTCAATAATAACATTGAATGTAAATGGACTGAATGTTTCAACCAAACCACACAGGGTAGCAGAATTGATAAAAAAAAAACAAAACCCATGTATTTGCTGTCTTCAGGAGACTCATTTTCGACCAGAAGACACCTTCAGGTTGAAAGTAAAGGGATGGAGAAATATCTATCAGGCGACTGGAAGCCAAAAGAAAGCTGGAGTAGCCATACTTATATCAGACAAACTGGACTTTAAAGTAAAGGCAGTAAGAAGAGATGAAGAAGGACATTATATAATAATTACAGGATCTCTCCATCAGGAAGAGCTAACAATTATAAATATCTATGCACCAAATTTGGGAGCGCCCAAATACATAAAACAATTAATCACAGAAAGAAACAATCTTATTGACAAAAA
>PJEM01005492.1:110737-129545 GCA_004023845.1 Helogale parvula | reverse complement strand
CATCCCCCCTCCCCCGGGGAGGGCAGGGCCGGGGAAGGAGGCCCGAGGCTGAGCGGCCACCAGCCCCTCTGCGATTTCCGCCCAGGCCGGCGTGCCCAGGCTCCCGGACACGCTCATTTAGGGCAACAGAGCAGCAGCGGGGGCCCCGGGGTCCTAGGGTGGTGACTCAGAGTCCTCGGGCGGGAGGCCTGGGTGCGGGCCGGACTTTGACTCGGGTAAAAGTGGGTGGTCAGAGGAAGGAGGCTCGGGTGAGGCTGTGAGCCGGTCAGATGGTGGCAGAGGCGGCCGGCTCTCAGGGCAGTGAGCTCCGCGGGGCACAGAGCGCAGCCTCAGGGGGCCGGAGGAGTCCGCTGGTGCTGGGGAGCAGGGCTGGGGGTGCTCCTGTGGCCAGCTCTGCACAGGGCTCTGGACTCTGTGAGCTCCCGCCCTGCCGGCCGGCAGGAGCCTGACTGGCCTCACCCAGAGCACGCGCCTGGGTCTCCCTGTCCTCCCGGGGAGCCTGGAAGCCGCCCCCTCCCCACGCTCGCCTTCCCAAACGTCCCGCTCATGGCCGTCTTCCCAATCACACCTTTGATGGTGTTGATTCTCCCTCCTTCGTAGTCCCTCACGCGCCCAGCGAGGGGGGCTCAGCCGAGTGCCGTGTACACAGCATGCCTCCCATAAGCACAGGGCTGAATGCTCAGCGTGTGAGGTGCAGGCGCCCCGGGAAGAGCTCGCGGCACAGGAGGGCGTGGGGGGCGGGACCTCGGGGTCCCGACTGTTGGGCACTGCTGGACGGTTCTGTCCATGCCGGCTTCGCCTTGACGTCGGGACAGTGACACCACCCAGTTCTTCCGTGTCCACAGCAGCTGAGGCTGTCGTGTTGAGGGCTCCTGTCCCCACCAAGACTCCCTGGTGGACGCAGGTTCACGCGTCAGGGCGTGCCTCACCCGCAGGGCGCCCTTCGGGGGCGGGGCGCTAAGGGGTGTCCGCGAGTCAAAACCGTGAGTGCGTTCAGTGTCAACCTTTAGAGCCACCGCCGCCCCACCCCGACGTCCCCAACGCTCGCTGGGGTCACCAACCTGGACGGCGGGAATGGGCCTGTCTGGGCAGCCGGAGGTCCTCACCCTGCCTTGCACTGATGTGCCCTTGGCATTGCTGCTCCGGGCTGCCGCCCCACCTCCGCTGCCCGACCCGCGGAGCGGCTGCTTGCCTTCCCCCTGTGGGCGCACGGGGGCACCTCAGGGGTCCGGACGCCAATTCCTTCCTCCAAGGTCACTGTAGGCCCTTCCCCCCACCCCCCCAGCTGAACCTCCCTGTGTGTGTGTGTGGGGGGGGGGCCCAGAGCTGCACCGAGTCTTCAGTCTGGTCGTATCCACCTTTACGTCAACTGTGTCCTACTCCCGCGGCCCCTCACACCAGTGCTGCCCTGTCTTCAGGGGCCAGCTCACCACTACCTGCTGTTGTCCGCGGGGCCTTGGTGCGTGCATGCATGTGCGCGTGGGTGTGCAAGTGTGCGCGTGTGCGGGGGGTGTGTGGGCACCTGTGTGTTCCACGAATACGGCTTTGTGCACAAGCACCCACACGTCACACATACAGTGTATTTTACAGAGGAGGACACGGTCATGTATTAAATAGAACATATAATCCGAGACAGCAAATACACCGCATCTCAGTTCCCTCCCCCGCCGGCTCGCACAGCTGTCACGAGAAAACAACAGTGTGGGGCATGGTCCCCGGGCCTGTGCGTACACCGATAGCCTATAAATGCCGGGTGATAATATTTCTTTCTTTCCCACTAGACTTCAGCCCAACATAAAATGTCTTGAAGGCCGGAAGCTCATGACATCTGTACCGGAGACGCAGCTGACGCTCTGCTTACACACCCCTGCTCCTAATTGCAGCTGACAGTTAATACGCTCCGACTACGTACCCAAAACTCGACGGCACCTTCCAACGACTGTCTTCATTCCACGGACACGGGGCGCTCGCTGGAGGGCGCCCAGCAGCCGGGCTGTCGGTAGGATGAGGAGCCGAGTGCGGGCAGGGCTGCCCGTGAGCCTGGGAGGCCCCGATTCCAAAGTGGTGCCTCATCTTCCAATCGGCTTGCCTCTAGCTCAACAAAAGTAGACTTGGGGCCAGGGTCTTTGTAGGCTGAGGGTTTTTTTTTTTTAATTTAAAAAAAGGTTCTATTTATTTTTGAGAGAGAGAGAGAGAGAGAGAGAGAGACATGAGCAGGGGAGGGTCAGAGAGGGAGGGAGACACAGAATCTGAAGCAAGCTCCAGGCTCTGAGCTAGCTGTCAGCACAGAGCCCGACGCGGGGCTTGAACCCATGAGCTGTGAGATCATGACCTGAGCCGAGGCTGGACGCTTAACCGACTGAGCCCCCAGGCACCCCGAAGTTGAGTTTTTAAAGACTATTTTGAATTTAATTTTGCCCTTATCACCTCTTGGCTCTCCTTTTTTTATTTTTATTTTTGCTTTTTCGCTGTTTTTATTTTTAATAAAATAAAGAAGGGACAAATCCTCACCACCTTTTGCTTCTGAGTGACGTTATTGGCAAAACTTCACACCACACTCCCCACCCCCTTCATCTCCATTCCGGAAGCCCCATTTGACTTCCTGTTACACAGGGTGCTCACCCTGTGGGGGCTCGATTTCTCACGTTCGGGCACCTGACCCACACAGACCCTACTCCTAACCACAGAGGTGGGGGGCTGGCTCCCCTACATTTTCCTGTTCACTCTTTACAGCTGGACAGTCAGAAACGAGGAGACTGAAAAAATACTTAAACCTCAGAAAAGCAGGGTAGGATTCTGGGCCATCTTCGTTATACAGTTTCCACCCCCGCCGCCCCTGTGGCATTCGGGGGGTCGTGCCTTTGGCAGCGAGGATTAAGTGAACCGCGCGCCCCCCACGGAGGTCTTAATTGGCAACAGAGTCAGAACCCACTGATGTGTGCAAAATTCATTATCGTGTTTAGTCTTGGAACGCTTGCACGGGCCAGCCCGTTTCTCTCTCTGATTTTCCCACAAGTGTTCAGAAAGATCCCATGTCCCCGGGTCAGCTCCCCGGAGGGGCCGGGATCCTGAGTTATGCTGTGTGGCGAGAGGAGAGGGGTGTAAATCCTTCGGCGTCTGCAACCCGCGGGTCAGGCCCACGGCCGTGCGGAGGAGGAGAGGAAAACCAACACTGAGAAAAGATAACAGCCCAGCTCATCAGGATTTATCAGAACTCACAGAGGAGCCGGGCGAGGCACCCCAGAGAAATCGGGGTCTGGCTCCCTTTAGGGTCTGGGAGGAAGGTCCAGGCGGCACGGGACCTGGTGCCGACGGCATCTGAGACGCTGGGTGTTCTGATTCCCCACCCGGGGCTGGATCCGCCCACACGAGCCGCATCACGGGAAGGAAGCAGGTGCATGATGAAAGGTCTACACTGTGGGCTTCTGGCCGCAGACCCTCTCCTGGACCCCTGGTGGGTTAGTACGCATTTTTGGTCCAGGACGACAAAGGTTTCAACAAACTTGATGAAGTTCACGCCTTGTCCTGTGCTCGTGCAAGCAGTGGAGAGGGGCGGGGGCACTCGGCCCCCGTGGCCATTCGGGGCTAAGCAAGACTCCTGTCTTGAGCGGTGGGCACCTGCGGTGGAGAGAGGTCTGGCGGGTGGGTCCCCTCACCGGCACGTTCCAGCGGCTGGACCTGGGGGATGTGGCCACATCTACCCGCAGAGGAGGCCGGGAAGCAGGAAGGGAGCAAGGGCTTGGGGCCACTAACTGTCAAGGCGGTGCCCCCCACGCGCGGACTTGGCGGGTCTATGAACCAGGCTGCCCGCCCCTTCCCGCCCGGGAGCACTTGGCCACCGGACTATTTTTCCCATGACTTTGAAACCTGAGGGAGATTTGCTAGCACAGAGTTGTTTTTAATTGTTTTAAATGTTATTTATTTTTGAGACAGACAGAGAGAGAGGGAGAGACAGAGAGACAGAGTAAGAGTGGGGGAGGGGCAGAGAGAGAGGGAGACACAGAATCCGAAGCAGCTCCAGACTCGGAGCTGTCAGCACAGAGCCCGATGCGGGGCTCGAACCCACAAACCGTGAGATCATGACCTGAGCCGAAGTCGGACGCTTACCGGCTGAGCCCCCAGGCGCCCCTAGCACAGATTTTTTTTTTTTTAATGAAATGAAGGAGATTAATCTCAGTGACAGCTAGGAGACCTGCAGGCACCTCCTGCTCCGAGCGGTTCAGGGCTCCTTTCTTTTCCCAAGGGGAGTGCTCCCGCGGGCTCTGGGGGCTCCCGGTGGGGTCCCTGTCAACGATCCTTTGCTTTAATTAGATGGAGCTGCCACTCCAGGGCAACAAGCAAAGAATGCCCACTAATATCGGGGCTGAGCCCTAGGCGTCCGGGCCGCGCCAGCCTGACCACACGCCGGGCCGAAGATGGAGGCGGCGCCGTGGCTCTGCGTCATTGTCCCGTGGCCTCCCGTCTTCGTCTCCTTCTTGGGATGAAGGCGTACAGGCTCCACGTCACGGATGGGAGAGGACCAGCACCCGGTGTCGGCGGGCTGACGCTTCTGCTCCCGGGAGCACAGAATCCCCGGGACGGGACCCGGTCCCGCCGGCGACACGGTGCCACACGAGTCCTCAGGTCGCTGATGCTTTGCTCAGCCGTAACTCGACCAGGCCACCTCCAGTCTGGGAAGGCCAAACGTGTAGAAGGCATTTCAAAAAGCTTTAGTGCTAGTCAAACGGAGGACGCTTTTGCTCTAAAGTGAACCAGTAGGGAGCGAATGCAAGGGTCAAGTGGCGTCTGAGAGCAAACCCAACCAGGACAACATCGACCCCGAAGTCGAAAGGCGGCCGCGGGATCGAGTCTCTCTCCTAAATCAGGGCGGATTTGGGGAGGGGCCGTCTGCCGGCAGCGTGTGGAGCAAATTTGTCCCCAGATATTTGTGTGCCCTGCAAGGTGTTTGAATGTTTTACCTCGCCAGAATTTGAAAAGAACAGGACATTTCAAGTAAACATTTAAATTCCTTGCTTTCTGGTAAAACCCAAGACTTTGCTACTTTGCACCTCCGTGCCTTCGTGGCGGGTGACTCTTGGCAGGGGTGGGGTCACGGCATCCCTTCGAGCCCTGCCCAGCCTGCGCGATCCTCCAAGAGGTGTGCAGCTTTGCAACCCCGTGTGGGGTTTTTGTGGGGTGAGCTCTGCAATGACACCTGAGCCCAGGAGGAGCAGGGCCCCCCTGTGGTCCCCAACATGCCTGCTGACCCTTTCACCGCTGTCCCTTCTCCCCTCGGTTGGGACTCCTGGCTGGTGCTCAGGACCGTCCCCTTTAGGATTCTGCCGTCATCCCCTGTCCCACCAGGCTCCTCCCCCTGCCCACCCCCCACGCCCGGAGCTGCGGAGGGAAAACCCACAGGATCTGGGTGGCTGGGAAGACAGCCACACAGCTGGGGCATAATTGTTACCTGGAACCAAATTATTTTTAATGACTTCTGGAAGCTTCCCAGCCCCCTCCCAGCTCCCACCCACCCATGAAGCTGCACAGCCTCTGGGCAGGTCGGTGCCCCACTCCGTAAACGCGAAAGCCGCTTGTCTGAGGAGGAGGACGGCCTGGTGTGATAAGCCCAAGCAGGATAAACATCGTGGGGGGGGACCCCGCTTTTCATGCCGATCCAAGGAGGCGCTATTAGAAGCAGGGGATGAAAGGGAAGGAAACGCCAGGCTGATTGTCAGGATAATTTTCCCAAGAGTGAAATCAATTAGCCCCTGAAGACCTGCTTCTTGCTGGCGACGCCCTCAAACCCGACCATGAAGGACGCCGGACAGACCCCCCAGCCCGGGACGACGTGGGGCTCCCTGGGTCTCCCCACCCCACGCCCCTAGTTTCTTTAAATGAATTTTTCCAGCAAAGCACGCTGCTGTCTCTAGACATGTTGCGGCTCGGTCAACCTGCGCTCGCTCTGGACTCGGGATCGCAAGAACATCTGTGCCATGTGGTCCTTTCCGGGCCGGTGTTCAGAGCTGGGGGCTGGAGCCCTCCCAGCCTCACGCCGCCCTCCCTGCACCCCTGCGGTGGGGTCCGACAGCTTCCGTGGATCCACCTGACAGAACACGGCAAGTGTCCGTGGAGCTACGTGCCAGGCACCTCGTCCCCACTGGGCACAGAGCTGGGAGCACGAGACCTCTCCTTTCACAGAGCCTCTGGGAAAATCTGGTGGAATAATTGCAGGGGACACATCAATATTGGGGTGGGAGGGGGGTCTCACGGTCTTCCTTGCCAGCAAAACCACAATTAGCTGGGAGCAATGTACCCAAAGCACTCAATTTCCCAGACTCCTTTGTAGCTGGGGCAGTCACGTGACTGGTCCTGACCAATGAGATGGATGCAGAGTTTGAAGGGTGGGGGGCTCACCTTATGGAGCAGGTTTGCAGCCGCGAGGACAAAAGTCACAGATAAATACAGTGGAGCAAGAAGAGAGAGGGGACCTGGTCCTTTGGGCGGCTAAGCTGTCCCTGCCTCTGGACCCTCCCATCGCTAGAAGCATAAACTCCTTAATAAATTAAGTCATAATAATTAGTCCTAATCCTTAATTTTCTTCTATTTGTTCAGGTAACCTGCTTCTGACTGTGAGAACAAATAATCCAGAAATATTACTTTTAGATGTCTGTCTTGTTCTTTGCACAGTTTTGCCAAGGTGGTGGTGAATACGCTGTGAATTCCAAAACATTCCGCCACCGAAATCCTCGGCAGAGTCGGGCTGGGCTGGGGCCACGCACGAGCCCCCGTGTGGCTTCCTGCTGTGGGGCAGCCTCGCGGCGACCGAGCCGGGTTTCCCTGACCATTGACGACCGTCCTCAGCTCTGGGGCAGGGCCGACTCACCGATATGTGCTCACCTCCCCGAGAGACATCCTCCATCGGCGTCTCTGTCTGGATATCTCTGTGTCTGTATCTCTCTTTCTTTATCTCTTTCCTCTTCCCCCTACTGAGACAATACTGGTCAGTGATTAGGGACATGGGTTTTAGGAGACGTGGGCGGGAAGATGATTCAAGAAAATGGAGCGTTGAGAGCCCAGGGACCCTGGGACGCAGCCGGGGCCCAGACTTGTGAGTGCAGGGGTGCCCGCCGCCACCCACCCGCAGCCGGCCTGTCCTCACGCTGCCTCTCCTGGAGCCCCGGCTCCCAGTGGGATGAGGCCCGCAGGCAGGGGGTCCGCCAAGAGCGGGGAGGCGGGCGTCCTGCGATCAGGGGAAGGATGAGGGATAACAGGGTTTAGAGAGCAAACACGGCGGCAGGAAGTCTGGACACTTTCAAAAACAGCCTAAAACAAAACTAACAGAGAGAGCGAGGGGACGGTGATGTAATCTCTCGGGTCAAAGGCAGAGGAAATGGTCACCGTGCTCCAGGAAGACCTGAGGGGCCCCGGCGGGCCCCCTGGGTCTCCTCATATTTTACCAAGACAACATCCACTTCGTGTTTTTAATTTTTAAAATGTTTTTTAATTTACTTTTGAGGCGAGGGAAGAAGAGGGGGAGGGCCAGAGAGAGAGGGGGACACAGAATCGAAAGCAGGTTCCAGGATCCGAGCTGTCAGCACAGAGCCCGATGCGGGGCTCGAATCCACAAGCGGTGAGATCATGACCTGAGCTGAGGTTGGACGTCCAACCGACTGAGCCGCCCAGGCGTCCCTTGCCCACTTCTGTAACGTGTGCGTCTCACCAGCCCGGAGGACAGGTGCACAGGCACCAATTCGGGGGAAACGCGAGACGCAAATACACTAAATGCCAGTCGTGATCGTCCCCAGGCTGATCGTTTTATGTCCCGGAGACGAGAAGCTGTGGGGCAGGTCTATAACAGCCCTGGTCCCCGGGGTGAGGCTCCGGACGGTCCCCGCCCTGCGCTTCGCTGGCCTGACCATCACGGCACAGCAGGTCGGGGGGCCCGGCCTTCCCAGCACTGATTTTAAGGGAAGTTTGTTAATAGACAGAATCAGCACATCCTTACACTTCCTGAAACCCCTGCGTGTTCTTCCCTAAGAGACCCGCGCACGGCCTCCTGCTCCGCCATCCTGAGCAGTCACCTCCTCTCTCTGAGCCTCAGTGACCTCCTCTGGGAAATGGGTGCAACCGCAGGGCTGAATCACGAGGTCCACGGAGGAGTGAAGAAGCCATAAGTTCACGCATGTAAACAGCCTGCCTTCCAGAAGCTTCCCTTCTGATCCCGGGCCCTGGGGAATCGCAGAATGTCTCCGTGTGACCAGGGCCCCCACCCTTGGTCCTGCCTCCACCTGTTCCTACCCCCCCCCCCCCCCCCCCCCCCCCCCCCGTGCCTTCCCGCCATACTCAGAGTCGCCCCGGGCCCGCCTGCTCCTTCGGCTGCGTCTCCCCAGGCTCCCTGCAGGCGGGGCCCCAGCCACTCGCCCGGGCAGCCCCCGGGTCTCCCGCCTCGACAGCATATGACAGGTCCTCGGCTGCGTGCACAGGACACTTCTGCTGCCAGACCTTCCTTCGTGTTCCCATCACGGCGGCGCTGTCGGCTCCGGGGCTGAATGGGGGGCTGACGCGGCCCCCGGAACACCAGCCCAGGACGCCCCGGAGGTCCGCTTGCCGACAAAGCCCTGCGGCCGCCGTGTGCCCCGAGCACTGTCAGGGGAGCAAACGTCTCAGATGGCAGCCTCAGCTCAGCCACCTCTGCCAGCATGGCGGGTGGGCTGGCCTGTCTCCTGTCCCTGCCTCTCCCGAGTAACGAGTATGTGTGACCTTCGGAGCTGCCTTCCCTCCGACCCCGGAGCCCCGACCTCGCATCTGGATTCACCTGCCGAGTGAGAGTCAGAGGCTCTCCAAGCGCCCAGAGGAGGGGACAGAGTGGGGTGCAAGGTGGGTGGGGTGCAGGGGACCAGTGCATGGGCCCCCACGGGATCCTGGCTGCATGGCGGCCGCGCCTGCCCCTCCCTCCCACTTGTGTGTGTAGAGCCCCGCTTGCTAGAAACTTCTCTAGTGGCTTTGAAACCCGTCCGTGGATCTTTGGCGTGGAAAGCGGGCTCGCCGGGGGTGGAGACTGACCGCTGTCCCGTCGGGGTGGTGAGGCTCCGCCGCTCACCTCTGAGACGTAAGCCCTGGCAGACGGATGTGACCGCGTCGGAGGCGAGGTCCCCCGCAGCTCACCGACTCCGGGGACATTAGAGGCCTCGCCACGGGGACGCGCGGGCTGCCCTGCGGAGGAGCCCAGGGGCGGGGAGCCAGGGCCTGCGGCCAGCGGAGCCCCCTGCCCGCCGTCAGGACTGCCACCGCCCAGGCCACCCTCGAGAGAGCCCCTGAGACAGGCCCCAAACCTCTCATCCGCGACACAGCCGTTAACGCTGGCTGTGCTGGTGGGGTTGTCACCGGGCAGCGGGTGCCCAGTAAGGGACGTCTGTGTCCCTGGGACCCCCTGCCCACGTGAGCTGGCGCTCGGTGCGTCTGCATCCTCTCTCCTGGGTGAGCTGCTCACCGCCCGCCTCCCTGCACCCCTGCAATGGGGTACAGCTTCATGTAGGGGTGCTGGGAGGTGTCACACGACGCACACCCGGAGCTCCAGGCACCAGGCCGCAGGGCAGGCGCTCAGGAGCCTCCGGCGGGCAGGCCTCCACGCGCGTCAGGAACCTGCCGGTGGGACACGCTGGGGCCGCCACCCTGACGGGCTGAGGCGGGGCTGCGCTGCCCCCACTGTGGGCCCGGCCGTCTCTCTCTCCGGTGTTCCCTGGGCCCCACCCTCCTTCAGCTTCAACCACAGCCTGTCTGGGGCCAGACGCGGGTCCCCATGGCCTCGGAGAAGGACGTCACCCTGTCTCCCACCCCCTCCGACATTTCCCCAGGTGTTCAAGACACGTGTGCTCCAGTGTGGATGCCCACTGGCCGTGCCCCGTGGACACGGTGACCCGTGTGAGCCCCGGCGTGGGCACCCGCTGGCCGTGCCCCGTGGACACGGTGACCCGGGTGCTCTGGAACGCAGAGGCGCTCTGGGAGGAGGGTCGGTAGCGAGCAGGATATCCCGCGGGTGCCGTCTGTTTGAAGAGTCCGGCCTCTCCTCTCTTCGCAGCCACGGGTGCCGTCCCATCGGAACAGGACACTTAATAAAACGCAGCTTCTGCCCCTCAGCGGAGCGCAGGGGGGTTTCATGCCTTCCCAGCGCCAGGCTGGCGCCACCGTCAGGCTCTCTCCGTGCCGGCTCCGCTGGCAGGCGGGCATCCGGGGCAGCGTCGAAGGCTCCTGCGGGAAAGCAGGGCGGCGTCTGTCCCTGCCCCGGCCGCCGCGGGGAGCGGGTCTGCGCTCTGCCGAGTGACTGTGGACCCTGCACGCCGGGTCCTCGCGGCCGCGCTCCCAGGTCGGCGGGCACACGCGGGTCCGCGTTCATTCCAGAGACGAGGAAAATGAGGTCAGGGGGCTGGAGCGCCCCCGAGGGGCCGGGGAGTCGTAGGCCTGGGTGCGACCTCAGAGCGTCTGCTCTGCACGTTTGGTGCCAACAGGCCAGTCACTCGGTGGAACTGTCACTTGCATAAACCGGATTTCTGACCAGTGCCCACGAGACGTGGGCTCTGTGGCTCTGACTCCGATTGAAAGCGGAAGCACCTGCTGAACCAGGGCGAGGTTAACACACGGGACACGCTCCTTAGGACACGGCGTCAGGAGGGTGCCCGGAGCCCGGCAGCGAGTTCAAACCCTGGTCCCCCCGAGCACTGACCGGACCACCCTCACGGGCATCAGGCTGTTTTTATTTATTTATTTATTTTTAAATTTTTAATGTTTTTTTTTTTGTTGTTGTTGTTGAGGGACAGAGAGAGAGACAGCATACACAGGGGAAGGTCAGAGAGAGAGAGGGAGACAGAATCTGAAGCAGCTCCAGGCTCTGAGCTGTCAACACAGAGCCCGACGCGGGGCTTGAACCCACGAACGGTGAGATCATGACCTGAGCCGAAGCCGGACGCTCAGCTGACTGAGCCCCCAGGCGCCCCTCTCTCAGGCCATTTCTAGAGGCTCGCCCAACCATATACGAATGACCTTGCTGAAAAACAACTTCTTCTCCGGCCGGGGCAGGGGCTGCGGCCGTACAGGTGCAGATTTCATGCATCTTGAGAATCACAGGCCGGGTGCCCCTCAGAGTCCAGTGACCCGTGACACCTTCGTCCCCACCCTGGGGTCTGGGTGTCACTGTAAGACTTGCTGTGCGCACGGCCATCCCGACGCCTGTTCTGTGACCGGCGTGCACACCCCCCTCCCACCCACGCTCGGGGACAAGCCTTCCTTCCCCATTTTGAGGATGAAAGATAAGGAAACAGGTCAGGAGGCTGAGCTGTGTCCAGGACTCCACACTTGAGAAGCCTCCAGGGTCACACACACCCCCAGGCTCCTGACCACACTGGGCTCTGCCTCTGAGGCCTGGAAAGTTTGCTTTGCTCACCTTGCTCTCCTCGGGGTCCCTCCCTGACACCCACCTTGGGGCCCGGGGCTTTGGTGTCCAAGGGCTTGAGGGGAGCACCCTGCCCCCAGGAGCTGGACTGTGTCTGGGGCACAGAAATAAGATTTGTTTTGAGGCGTGTGCTGTCCCGGGGCCTGGGGACTCACGCTCAGACCTTCTGGAAACGTGTTTTCAAAACACATCCTCTGTTCTCTTTTCTATACACTTCTAAGGTTAAAAAAATACCTCCTCTGACCTGCTTCTGATGGTCATTCCGCGTCGCAGGTGGGCTCCGTTATTTCTGTTGTTATGTGAAGACGGAGAAGTGGGGGCTGCCCAGGCCTCTGACCCTCAGTCCATTCTGCCCCGGGGTCGCTGGTGCGCGGAGAATGTCAACAGTGCGCTCTGCAACAGTAGCCCGCGTCCACAAGGCCAGATTCTTCGGTGTCAACGCTCCCGCCGCGGCCAACCTCAGACCGCCAGCGCGACGTCCGCCAGCTCACAAGTCCCTGCAAACCTCACCTGCGCCTCTCGTGAGCCACCGTGGCTCATGAGCTGCCCCAGAGTCTTCCATGTCGGCTGTTTTCTATCCATCCACCTGCCACGAACATGCACTTATTGAGCTATGTTACTTTACGTGAAGGGTTTCTTATTCTGATCAATAATTTGCTGATTGAAATAAAATTACGAATCGAACTTATATTTGATTCCTTCTTAAGATATTAATCAGGGAGAGTGAAAAACAAAAGACAAGAGAATTCAGAGCAAAGAAGAGTTGACCATTGGTTTTGGTTGGTTCCAGTGTGGAACCTGACCAGATCCGTCTGGGCCAGGCCTCGCATCCTCGTGAGGGGCTGTGGGGGTGTGGAGCCGCTACAGAAGTGACTTTCAGCTGACCCTGTAAGCTGGGAGGAGGAGCTGAGGATCTCATCACGCCGGGCAGCTCTGTATGGTCGGGCACTGTGGACACTGCACGAGGGCGCCAGGCAAGAAGGCCAGAGGAAGGAGCGCTTCCTTCTAGTCCACACAAAACCACTGTGCGCTAGCGAAGCCCCACACCAGGACGGTTGCGTCAGCCCCGCTGGGTGGGTCTTGCCAACGTGACGGAGCCCCGTTAGCCCTTCTCCTTCCTTCTCTGAGGCAGGACGCGGCTGGTGGGTCAGGCAGGGCGTATGGAGGACGTATTCTTGCCTAAATGTGGCCGACGCTTCCTGGCAGGGGCCATGGCACTGCGGCGCTGCCTGAGGAGGCTGGGGAGACGCACAGGGGTTGAGTACCCGATGCGGCTTTCCCCTACGCTGCCAGGACCCCGTGTGCTTCCCGGGGCTCCTCTGGGCACCGGGCGACCCCTCCATCTGTGCATCCTCCGTGTGTGGGTGGTCCTCGTCCTCACGGGGGAAGGCAGGTGACTGGCACCCCCGCATCTAAGGAGGTGGCTCTTGGGTCTTCACGTTCATCCCAGAGCCGCACGGAGACCCAAGCAAGGACAGGATGGCCCTACGTGAAGCAGGATGTCACAGCCATTCAGACACGGGCTCCGAAGATAGACTCCCGGCCCCGCTGCTGGCTGGTCGTGGCCTTGCTGGGTCTCAGCTTCCCATCCCAAGATGAGCACACAGTATGTCCCCCCCCAGCTTCCCTGAGCTGCCCTCCCAACAAAGCTCAGGCCAAACTCCTCCCCTCGGGTCCGGGCTGGCCGAGATGGTCTGCCCATGACTGATGGACTGTGGTGGGGGGGGGGGGCCCTGCCTGATTCTGGGCCAGGCCGGAGCCCACGGATTCTCTCCCAGGGCCTCCTGCATCGCGTGTGGCCACCAGGCAGAGCCCAAGCCACAGGAGCAGGTCCCGGGATGTGCCGCCCGGGGACATGCTGCCAAGGGAGGTGCAGGGACAGGCTGGGCAGGGCCGGCCAAGACTCGACGTGTAAGAGAAAAAGCCTCTGGAAGATTCTCCACTCCTGGCTGGGGTCAGGCATCCATAGTCCTCCAGCCTCGATGGCTCCGAACCCCCGCCCCCAGCCCTGGGACACCACGGAGCAGAGGAAAGCTGTCCTGTCATATCGTCTCTGAACGCCTGACCCACAGAACCTCTGGGTCTAGAAGCCGGCGGCTGTTTCCTCCCGCTGCACTTGTGGGTTGTCACACGGATCTCTGGCACAGCCGTGGGACGCTGGAGCGCATTCGTGTCCCCATCGTGGGGGACGGCATCCCCCAAGCAGGTCCACATCTGACCCCAGTCCCTGTGAAGGTGACTTTATTTGGAGACAGGGTCCTTACAGGTGTAGCCATCACCCTGCCTGTGGGGAGGGCCCGCCGACCTCTCCCCCTGTCCGGCCTGGAGTTTCCTGCCCCTGGGCCCGCCCACATGGGGAGACCACCGGGCTGGCCTGGGGCACGTGGGAGCTGGCCCGGGAGGCCTTGGCAGCACTTCTGAGCTCCTCCGGGGGCAGCGATAACAGCGGGGCGGCGGCCGGGCCCGGTGGCCTGGTTTGTCGGCAAACACAGATGCTTATCTGTGCCTGGCACTTGCTCTGACTCTGCCGGAAAATCCGGGCAGGTCCCGACGGCCGGGAGGCACCCCCACGCCCCGCTGGCGGGGGCCCCGAAGCTCTGGGGGAGGGCAGGTCTGCCAAGTCGGAGACCCAGAGCCAGCAGGCCTCTCCGCTGGGGCCAGGGACGATCCCAGCCCCGAGCCCCCTCCCCGCACCACTCAGGGTCTCCCCTGGGCGGGGACCGGCCCGGTTCTCTCTTCCTCACTCCCTGGAGCATGAGGAGAAAGGCCGGGAGGGGAGCAGGTGACCCTGGACTGCATGTCGGATGGGAAGGGGCCGGGCAGGGGGACCCCACCCCTCCCCGCTCATTGTCAGGGATCCTGACCACACTTGCCGAGCGCTGGGCGCCCATCCACTCAGGACCCCCGGTCTCGTGGGTTGGGACTGTTTTTGCCCAATTTCCAGGTGAGAAACCTGGGGTTCAGGGCAAGACCGAACAGCTCACCAGTGGGCGGTGAGAGCAGGGTTTGACCCTGTCTGACCCCGTGCCCCTGCCCACGGAAGAGCGTGGTTCTAGATCTTATCCGCAAGAGTAAACAGGAAGCAGTATGGGGAGAAGCAGGAGGAGAAGAGACAGGAGGCGGTTAGCGCTGGTGAACACGTGTGCGGTGGCGATGCTTACGCGTATTTGCCCCGCCCGCCCCCGTGACAAGCCGCCGAAAACCGGGCAGGGGAAGGGTGGTGACAAAACAGAAGGGTGCTGTCCCATAGCCCGGGAGCTAGATGTCTGAAAGCAGGGTGTGGGCGGGGCCGCGCGGGGGCTCCGGAGGGCGCTGCCTGCCCCGTCCAGCCGGGGCCCGGGCGCCCTTGGTTTGTGGGGCATCCCTGCGCTCTCTCCCTCTGGCTACACGTGCCCCCCCTCCCGGCCTCCCTGCCGCCAAGCCGCCCTCCCCTTTCTCCTGCGAAGACAGCGGCCTTGGATTTTGTGCCCACTCGAAAGCCGAGTGACTTCACCTAGAAACCCTTGTTCACGCCCGCGCAGGCTCCACTCCCGAGCCCGGTCAGGCTCCGGGTGGGCGTGAATCTGAGGAATACTCTTCAACCCGGCGCAGAGCGAAGACTGTTTGCAGGCCTGTGGCCAAGACGAGAGTCTGACTTTCTGCAAACGTCCAGCCAGACAGTGGGGTCTTATTCCCTCCTCTTGATTTTGTCACCACTTGGCTTCGGACGCCTCAACCTCATTCCTGTCAAGTCCAGGGAGGAGGATTCTGAACTTTTACATCTATTAATTTCCTTAAAGATAGTCTTTATTTCGGCCTGAGGCATCTAAGCTACATTCATCAGAGCTTGTTTGGAAGAAAAAAATCAGGCCACCGGTATCTGGCGGCAGGACAGACGGAAAGGGACCTCTCCCGGCTTTTCCTAGAAAATATTATTGTTTTCTACGCGCGTCTGATTGCTTTTGTCCAAAGTGCCATTAGAGTCCACAGTGAGATTCAAAGGGAGGGTTTTGGTGTTTGGGGGATGGGTGTGGACGTGCGGCCCCGGAAGACCTGCACCGAGCTACCCCAGGCCGCGCTCGCAAAGGGACCCGAGAAGAACCTTAGCCCACTTGAGCCCCGACTGTGACTGCAAGGAGGTGACTCACTCGAGGTACGGGGTGTCTCCCTGCGGGCTGTTTGCTCTGTAGAGCGGCACACAGTCACGAAACATGCCCTGTGTCCCTTCTGATCACAAGCCTGACTGCTCAGTGTCCCCGTTGGCCGGTGCAGGTGGTGGGGGAGGGCCAGCAAAGCTGGTGGGTGAGCCAGGAGCAAGCAGGCGATGGGGAAATTCTCCCAGAACACTGTTCACGGGAACTCAGGAGCCTTGTTTGTGCTGACATGTAGATTTTGTGGATTTCAAAAATAAGTAATGCTGTCCATGTGAGCATCATGGGATCCCGGCCGTGGAAAATTCTGGAAAGTAACTGCTGACGTGAGAAGTCTGGAAGCCTGATCATCTGCTGTCATGATGGGTTCTGAACAAAGACTGACATCTCTTATTTTAACTTACAAACATAGAGTCAGGCCTTTATTTGCCGACAGTTCAATGTAGGGACTTTTTTTTTTTTAGCGTGTGCCTTCTGATAGGTGTTTCATTTTCTCTGTGACAAAACCGTCCCCAAAAGGCACCTGTGAGGTGCGACTCTGTTTAGTTAAAGCGCAGAGAGAACGCAGAGGCATCTGTGAAACCGTCGGAGCTGAGGATTCTTTTAGGCACTTTGTGATTTATCGCTCAAATATTTCAGTTGTCTGGTCCACATTTACTTTGAAGGCAATTTTTTGGCAACCCGCTTTTATTAAATCTCTCCAAAGCATTCCAGGTATTTCTCCCAGAAACGATTTTTGCACTCGTATTTCATTGGTTGAGATTATATTTCATTAAATCATAGGCTGACAGTAGCAGATGCAACTAGCACGGACCGGTTTAGGAGCAACACCGGCGCTGCGGGGAGCCGGGGGGAGGGGCCGGTGGGCGTGTCTGGCGGCAGGGGCGCCTCAGCCGGCTGGGGTCAGGACCCGCCCCCGTGACGGCAGCACCCTTCCAACCTTCGGCGGAACAGTGAGTTCCCGGCCTCCGGCCTCCGCCTGCAAGAGGGAGACGAGAGGCCAGGGCCACGAGAATCTAAATCAGTGTCCCCGCTGCCAAGGGACGCGTCAGATCCGCGTGAGGATGACCTGAGTCAACACACAGGCACACGACAAGCGCTCCCGATCGCTGAGCCTGCTGTTGGACTCTGCAAGAAAACACCTTCTAGATTTCCTAGCTGCTCAATTTTGATTAAAGTTTCCCCCGCTGAACTCCCTCAGCGTGCGCCTGTGCGTGCGTGGGTGTCTGCTGCAGCCCAGTCCATCTGTGTGCCCCCGAGGGGGCCGCCAGGGGCTATGCACACGGAATCCAGGGCACTTTATTTTTTGCACTTTTTAAAAAGTCTATTTATTTGGAGAGAGAGAGAGCACGAGTAGGGGAAGGGCAGAGACAGAGAGGGAGACAGAGAATCCCAAGCAGACTCCGAACGGTCAGCGCAGAGCCCGCTGTGGGGCTCGAACTCACAAACCGCAAGACCATGGCCTGAGCAGAAACTAAGAGTCCGAAAGGTGACCTACTGAGCCCCCAGGCACCCCATCAAATTACTTTTTTTTAATCAAAATTTCCAACCTCCCTTGAGAAGGTGGAGGGTCCGGCACACCCCTGCCAACGGCGCATCTGCCCCCAGTGCCCACTGCTCCCTACTGTCACGCCAGGCGCACTTGAATCACGAACCCGCCTGCATCCAGCAGACACAGGTCACGGCTTCCAGCTTCTTCATGGTTCGAGCCGTTTTGCTCAACACCCGCGTTGGCTTGTGCCAACCACACTCACCACCGGGTCCTCACAGGGGGCGGGAAGCAGCCCGGGGCTGGCGGCTCAGGGCCTCCGCAGGGCTCATCTGACTCTTCCCCCAGAGCTGCCCAGCGGATATCAGCCTCGGGAGCGCTGTGCTCACTGTCACTAAGGCTGCGAGGAGGCACTAGGGTGTATTCAAAGACTGGATGCTTTGTACTGATTTAGGACGAACTTATAGTGATAGACTCGTTAGCAAACACAGGCTGCAAGAAAAGGTGGCCGGCTGTGTCTGGAAGGGCCGGCCATGAAGGCCACCTCAGTCCAGACTTGCAGCCCTGAGGCTGGTGAGCCGCGAGCCTGATGGTCGAGGGGGTGACTGCAGCCCCCGCCCTCCTCCGTGGGCGCCGAGGAAGGAGTCGCGCAGGGACATTCTCCTCTGTCTTCTTAATGAGCCCAGGCCGGTGGGGACCGGCTTCCCTCTAAGTTAGTGGCCACAGTGCCGCGGGGACGCGGGAGGCTGGGCTCTTCTGCTCTGTCACTGGGCGGTGTGCTGTCCCCAGGCAGCCGAGTCCCTCAGCCCAGGAGCCGCACGCCGTCGCCAGTGGCTAACACCGCAGGCACCCACAGGAAAGGGGGCGTCTGGCTCTCGGGCCTGGGAGCCCCGAGGAGGTGAGGTCAGGGTTCCCTCGGGATGGTGCCCCTTCTCACACTTGCTCCCCTTTACCGAGCGTCGCCTGGGCCATGAAATGTGCCCCTGCAGCCCCGCACGTGGGCGTCGGTCCCGTTCCCCCCACCAGCATCCTTGGGAGAAGGACAGGCCAGGGACAGGGCTGGCCCATCCGCACAGCGCCAGGCACAGCACCCCGAATGCCCTGGGCTCCCCTTGGCCTCGGGCTGTGCTCTGCTCCAGAGTCGCCTGTAAGACACAGGACGTCTGGTTAGATTTGAATTTCAGATAAACAGTGGGAAAAATTAGCATCAGGACATCCCAAAGATTGCACTCAGCTGATACTCCTCGTCCCTCTGAAACTTGCATTTCACCAGGCCATCCAGCTTCCCCGGGTGCTCCCGGTGCCCGACCTGCACAACCGGAGAGCCGGAGGCAGCCGCCGGGGCCCAGCCGCAGCGCGGCCTCGCTCGAGCTCCGGGACCTTGAGCAGCGTCCTCACTCTGTGCCCCGACTTCACACCTGCCTGCACAGGACACCAGTGCTGCGTCCTCCAGAGCGCCCGGGACGGAGGGGCCGCTGGAGCGCGTCCGAACCCGGCGCCCGCCCGCCGGCACCACCTCGGAAACGCCCAGCAGAACGGAACTCTGGCGACAGGGACGGCGTGGCGAAGCCTGAAGTAGCTGTCGTCTTGCCCGCTGCGCAGAACGCTGGCTCAGGCCCGGGCTCGACGGTGGGGACACAGCCTTCAGGACAGACGATGGCACCGCCGGGCTCCGGAAGCACCCTTGGTGGGAGGAGCTAAGTGCGGGCATCACCGCTGGTGGCGGGAACTGTCTCAGGAACTGACGCGGGGGGGGGGGGGGGC